>PVIU01021351.1:0-31783 GCA_004026605.1 Ondatra zibethicus
TTCTGTTATGAGGCAGCACATAGGTACAGGATGGGTATGTATAAATATTAACCCAAGTCTCCTTTCTATGAATGTTGTATCATCCTTCCCAGATATCTCTCTTATAGCAAGACCACAGGCTTTCTGTGCACATGTCCTTGGCTCTTCAGAAACAGATGTGTAGAAGAGAATGGTTTCTTGCTATGGTTTCTATAATCATCAGCTCTACTTCCCGCATAAAACAAAGGAAACCCAGCCTACAATTTACAGCCCAAGAGAACCTAGACAACAAAGAAGACCCTAAGAGAGACATACATGGATCTAATCTACATGGGAAGTAGAAAAAGACAAGATTTCCTGAGTAAATTGAGAGTGAGAGTGGGAATCATGGGAGAGAGTAGAAGTGGAGCAGAGAAAAATATATAACTCAATAAAAAAATTTAAAAAAAGAAAAATCTTAAAAAGAATGGACTGACTTAAAAAAAGATTCTACGGTTTAAAAAGAACTATCTTAGAATGTAATCTATCTGAATTCTAGTCCAGTTTTCATCATATGTTTGGGTATTTTCCTTATGTACTTTGAAGTCAGGTTGGAACAACAGAGCCTACTTTCTTGTCTCCCCTAAAAGGTTTGTGATACTCTTGAAAGTGATTTGGGGGTTTCATATAAGTTCTTGTTTATATTAATACTAATTCTCATCTGCAGGACCGTTGCTAGCATCTCAAGTACTTTACAGTTTTAAGTTAATTCAAAAGTGTGTATAATTTCATTTGTGCCTTGTAACATCCACTATGCCATGGGCAGAATCACCTCAGAGGAAAAGCTGCATATGTAAGCAAATTCCTGCTGCCTTCAAATAGCAAAGACAATTCCAGCAGCAATAGCTCAATATTGCAGAGCTATTTCCCATGTAGATCACAAGACAATGACCTACATATTGCCTTTCATGCTCATAAAACCCCTTACCTTTGATTCCCACCCACCCTGCTCCACCCAAGTCCCGTAACCACAATGATTTTTTTTCTTAGTTCCTTGAGGGTTTTATACACCATGACTTGTTCATATCCAACCTTCTCCCAACTCTTCCCCAATTCATCCCTCCCTTCCATACCCAACCAAATATTTGTCTGTTGTATTTAATCCTTCAAAACTTGTGCTGTCTACATATTCTGGAATGTATCATCTTCTACTGGAGAGCAGTTCACTTACCAAGGTCAATTCTCTTAGAGAAAACTGTCTCTCTTCAAGCAGCTCCACGGCTTGTGCCCAACTCCTCCCTTGATGTAATTTGGTCTAGCCTGGGCTTACACAGATTATGGGCATGCTATCACAATGGAATGACTCTATCTGTGCAGCTTCACTGCTATGTCCAGAAGACAATGTTTCCTTACATCCATACACTGCCCCAGAGTCTTCCTCTCTTCCTGGTCCCTCTTCCACAATGAGCCTTGGAGGCCATATATAAATTACTTTTAGGACCAAATGTTCTGCAGTCTGTTGTTCCCCTCACCTTGACTAGCTGTGGGTCACTGTGTTAATCACTATATTCTACCAGGCACAGTGGTGGGTACATTCTAATCCCAGCAATCTGATGGCAGAGGCAGCTAGAACTCTGAGTTCAAGGCTAGCCTGATCTACAGAGTGAGTTCCAGGATAGCCAGGGCTACACAGAGAAACCCTGTCTGGAAAAAAAAAATCACTAACTTCCACAAATGGAAACTTATCAGATGAGGGATGAGAGATGTATCAATTTATAGATATAATAAGTCATTAGGAATCAGTTTAATACTATATCCATTTTCAAGCATAATAGTATTAGAGTCTCCCCTAGGGTCTAGGCCCTCTCTACCCCTATGTTATTAATCCTATAATGGTCATGGTATCAGCCGATTAGTACCTCCTTTTCCTGTTTTTTGTCTGCCTCCAGCTATGACTTAGTTTAGGAAACAGGACTTCCAGCTGATGGGCAAACCATCACAGAGTAGGGACCATGTCCTCCTTCCTGTGTCATCTGAGCTGCAGAAGAAATTCATGAGCATGTCAGTCAGTTTCTGTTTCTTATCAACTGTTGTTATACCTGAGTTTCGGCAATAGATACCTTAATCCAGAAGGGGCCCACATGAACCAGGCAAAGCTTTATATGGTTAACATGTGCAACTTAACCCCAGCCCTAGGGCATGAAGAGGTGCTCACTAGTTAAGAGTCCCCAACCCTCACAGAGGATTGGGGATAAAATACCTGTAAGTCCAGCTCTAGGGATCTGACACCTTCTGGGCTGTACAAGAACCTGCACGCAAGGCCACATATACCCACATAGGCATGTACACATACACATTAGGGGGGAGGAAGACCATAGATTGACATTCAGTCAAAATCTTGGCACTATCCTCTGAAAAAATGGCTTTTTCCATATGTGAGGTTGTGGAAGGGGATGGACTACCCACGATGGTCCTGATACTGGGAGCATCTCGGGTAGCAAGAGGGCAGAGGGAAAGGGAAAGCATACTCCTTGTCTGTTCTAGTCCCTCTCATCACTACTGCCCTAGTGTATGGTTAGTCAAGAGGTGATGTATATGAGGTAGAAGGAAAGCCATTCAGGTACCAAGAGAAGATGGCTCTCTTTGGGTCACTGCCACCATGACCAGAATACATCTGATGTCTTTCCTACCCTTGCCAAGCCTTAAGCCTTTATATCATCTCACGTGTTTCTCAAAGAAAGACTAGATCTTACATGAGAAAAGTGAGGTAGTGGGTTTACAGTGTAGTTCTTTTCTCCAGGAACGTGATCAGCTGGTCTTTCATAGAGGACATTCTGAAAAGCCCTCCACACACAGGGGAGGGGTGTGTGGGAATTGGGTCTAGCAGCTGAGTAAGCTTCAGAAAGGGTTAGGTAAGAAGAGCTGCTGATGGGCTGGAAGCTTCTGCTGAGTAAGTAGATGGGAAGAGAGGAGGGTACTGCACCTGCAATTACAGGTTGCCATCCACTGACCTTCAGTCCTGAAACCTCAGGCCCCACCTGTATGGCCAGCCTTGAGGGGGAAAAGGGATTCACTGTGGGTAGTTACTAAACCTGGATCTTACTAGGGGGCAAGGTCAGTCATTCCTCCTGAAATTGGAATGCTACTGTTTCTTTAAACCTCTGCTCTTGTGTACCTACCTGTTCAAAGACTTCCCAGAGCTGAGTGGCAGTTGTTTGTGTCTCTGTCGGCCAAGAGTTGTTCCTTCCCCAAAGTCAGCTGTGATGGACAGTTCAGAAGGGCTGGCACTTGGACAGGCTCTAGGTCATACATGGAGACAGATGGAGTGGTCCAGGTATGAGCAGCAGCATCTATTCTGCGCCACTTTCCTAGGCAGGAGGAGATTTCCACCATTCTGTGCCTTAGCTTGCTTTCCATGATGGGGTATTTAGAAAAGGTAAGGCATAGACTCAAGTCTTGTATGGAAGGTATTACTCTAAACATCAGTGGGAAATTAAGATGAACAGGAATTTCTTCTTTATTTGCATTTCCTATTTTCCTGTTCTGGGTATGGAAACTGGGACCTTATGTGTGCTAGTCAAGGGCGCCATCACTGAGTTTCACCCTAGCTTTCCTGTGGTTTGAATAAATTTATATCCACAAGAATGAAAGTCAAAGTAGAATGAAGTACAAACATCCTTGGTGCTATAATAATGTTTTGTAAAGAAATGTTTCAACTCCAGGGACCGCTGAACATTTGTGGAATACCCCTCTAGTCAACACTTTGACAGTGAGTCTCAGAGAAACCTGCTTTTAACAGTTGTAGTAGACAATGATTCAGACTGTTCTAGAGTGTTGGGAAGTGTGGGGATCCTTGTACTGGGACACCGAGACCTCTCTTTTACAGTTTAATTCATGACATTCTCTCAGAAGCTCTTTTTCATGAGGAGTAACTGGGTATGGTTAGTCTGTTAAGGATCAAGAGGAAAAGGGACTTGCAGAATGTGTCTCCATCTCCTGCCCTGAACCCCTTTGTGTGTCCACAAGCTATCCATTTATTCTTTATGCTTTTTTTCAGTGTGATAGCTGTTTGTCAACTTCGGATGTTGCTCCAGTTTCTTCTTTTAATATATTTTTAATTTAAATGGAATTACATCACTCTGCCCCTCCATTTTCTCCCTCTCCCTCCCTCATTTCTCCTCCCTCTAACCTTTTACATGCTGCCCACTCTAAAGC
This sequence comes from Ondatra zibethicus, assembly GCA_004026605.1. Taxonomy (NCBI): domain Eukaryota; kingdom Metazoa; phylum Chordata; class Mammalia; order Rodentia; family Cricetidae; genus Ondatra; species Ondatra zibethicus. The sequence goes on from PVIU01021351.1 coordinate 4,174, forward strand.
TGATAGCCTCTTTTTCTTTAATAATTATTGTTTCATATGTGCATGTACACAAATATAGAAATACAACCTGCTGAGTTCATTTTTATTGTTTGTGTATATATGACTAAGGGACTAACCTCACAGAATTGGACCCCCAGTAAGTAGTAGTAGTATTTTTTTTCCTAAAGTCCATGTTCCCATTAGCCCTAGGAAGCTGGCTTTATTTCCAGTACCATATTCATATTTCTAGTGCCCTCCTATTGAGAGGGCCTTAAGTCCAATTAGATAGCTATTGGTTATCAGTGACATGTGAGTGTCACTCAGTGAACTTTTGTGGATATCTTGCCATGCAGGTCATTTTCATGGTTCATAGATGGTGTATCCAGGTATGACTGTTTAATAGCTTCCTTCCCTTGGCAGACTTGAAGATATTTTGTAGAGCTAAATTATTAAAAATGATATGGCAATGTCAAAAAACACACATGTCGACTAATAGAGGCCCAAACATGAGTACTCATGACTACAGTCTCCCGACATTTGACAAGGGGCAAAACACATATACTGTAGAAGAGACAGCATCTTCAACAAATAATGCTGGGAACACTGAATATTGCCATGCAGAAGAATAAAATGAGACCCTTATCCATTGCCGTGTACAAACATTGGACACAAATGGATCAAAACCCTCATTTTGAAACATGAAAACTGTTGGAATAAAACTTAGACAGTACCCTATAAAAACATTTTCTAGACATTAGCCCATTTGCCCAGACAATAAGGCACAAAGTCAACAACTGAGAACTTGAATCACCAAAGAGCATCTGCACAGCTCTGCACAGCTAAGGAAATAGTCAGGTAAGGGAAAAAGAAGGGCACAAAGTGGAAGAGGGTATCTGCATCCATGCATCTGGCAGGAGAGAATATCTGTGGCCATGCATCTGGCAGGAGAGGATATCTCAATCCATGCATCTGGCAGGAGAGGATATCTGAATCCATGCATCTGGCAGGAGAGAATATCTGCAGCCATGCATCTGGCAGGAGAGGATATCTGCATCCATGCATCTGGCAGGAGAGAATATCTGCAGCCATGCATCTGGCAGGAGAGGATATCTGAATCCATGCATCTGGCAGGAGAGAATATCTGCGTCTATGCATCTGGCAGGAGAGGGTATCTGCATCCATGCATCTGGCAGGAGAGAATATCTGCATCCATGCATCTGGCATGAGAGGGTATCTGCATCCATGCATCTGGCAGGAGAGAATATCTGCATCCATGCATCTGGCATGAGAGAATATCAGCATCCATGCATCTGGCAGGAAAGAATATCTGCAGCCGTGCATCTGACAGGAGAGGATATCTGAGGCCGTGCATTTGACAGGAGAGGGTATCTGCATCCATGCATCTGGCAGGAGAGGATATCTGCAGTCATGCATCCGGCAGATGATTGGTATCCAGAACATGCAAAGAACTCAAACAACAAAGTCAAATAAAGGACACAATTCAAGAATGGACTAGGGAACTAAACAGACTTCTCAACAGAAGAAATAAAGACACTTAAGAAATACCTCAAAAAGTGTTCATCATCCTTAGCACTTTGGGGAATAAAATTAAAAGAACATTGAGATTGCGTCTCAGTCCAGCCAGAATGGCCAAGATCAAAATGACTGACAACAAATACAGGAGAGGTTGTAGAAAAAGAGAAACTCCTTCAATGTTGGTAGGAAAGAAAATGGGCACAGCCACTCTAGAAATAAGTATGGAGACTCGAATCCTAAAAAAAAAAAAAACGCTAAAAATGAATAAATCCATGTGTTCTTTCTCATTGGTAGTTCATAGCTCCAACTCTTCAGATGTGACTATACAACACAATATTTCCACAGAAACCAGAAAAGTATAAAGGGACTGTGGGGGTGGGGGCGAGAGGGGGACAGTAAGGTGAAGAGGGAAATGAGAAAATGGGAAGGGAGCTCCAATTGGGGAGAAAGGAAGGACACGAATACAGAAGAAGGAGGGACAAATAATAGCAATATTATTTGATAAAGACATAAAGAATCATATTATTTTATATTTATTAAAAGTTATACACCAAGCTGGGTGGCAGTGGCAGTGCAATCCTTTAATCCCAGCACTTGGGAGGCTGAGGCAGGCAGTTCTCTGTGAGTTCGAGGCCAGTCTGGTCTACAAGAGCTAGTTCCAGGACTGGCTCCAAAGCTACAGAGAAACCCTGTCTCAAAAACCAAAAAAAAAAATTATACACCACACAAACACACATGTACATGTGCACACACAGAAAGAAGTTCATGAATCACAGACTAACAAAAATCTTAACAACAGGCACAAGAAATTTTCTTCTGAATGGTTAATAAGGGTAGTTAAAGTGTCTATGAAATCAATATAGACTCTAGATGTAGTCCTTGGTTGCCTTGCATGATGTGACAGTTGGGACCACTGCTGAAGACAATGCACACTTAGAACATAGACTCAATGATTCAAGCAGGTTCTGTCCTGAAAGCCCCATTCCTCCCAACTAATGTCCCTGGTAGCAGAAAATACTATGCAGACTTCTAATTTATCTTTTTAATAAAATTGTTTGTTTGTTTTACATACTGGCCACAGTTTCCCCTCCCTCTTCTCCTCCCAATCCTTCCTCCAACCCCACTGCTTTGTTTTTACCTTCCAATCCACTCCTCCTGATTCCGTTTAGGAAAGGGCCGTTCTTCCTATGTGTATCAACAAAACGTGCCATATCAAGTTACAGTAAGACTAAGCACCTCCCCGTATATTAAGGTTGGACAAGGTGACCCAGTATAAGGAGCAAGGTCCCAAAAGCCAGTAAAAGAGTCAGAGACAGTCCCTGTACCCACTATTAGGAGTCCCACCAGAGGATCAAGCTACACAACTGTAACATACATGTAGAGTGCCGAGGTCAGTCCCACGCAGGCTCCCTGATTGTCAGTTCAGTCTCTGTGAGCCCCTATGAGCCCAGGTTAGTTGGTTCTGTGTTGACCCCTCTGGCTCCTACAATCCTTTTTCCCCGTCTTCTGCAGGATTCCCTGAACTCTGCCTATTGTTTCGTTGTAGGTCCCTGCATCTGTTTCTATCAGTTGCTGGATAAAGCCTCTCTGATGACAACTGGTCAAGGAAGCAATCTGGTCATGGGAGATAACCAGTTCAAGCTAAATATCTGCTATTTCCAGGAGTCTTAGCTGGGGTCATCCTTGTAGATTCCTGGGAGATTCCATTGATCCAGATTTTTACCTGACCCAGAAATGGCCCCCCATTTCCAGTAGTCTCTTTCCACACTCTGCCCCTCCAATCTGATCACTCATGTTCTCATCCCCACCCACCTTCAGTCCACTCACTAAATCTCTTCTATTTCATCTTCCTAGGGAGATCCATGAGACTCCCCATGAAACCTCTTTGTTACTTAGTCTCTCTGGTTCTGTGAATTGTAGCATAGTTATTCTTTATTTTACAGCTAAATTGTCCTCTTATGAATGACAACATACCATTTTTGTCTGCCTCAGTCTGGGTTACTTCACACCAGACAACTATTTTTTTTTAATCCATTTGCCTTTAAATTTCTTGATGTCTTTGTTTTTAACAGCTGGGTAATACCCCATTGTGTAAATTACCACATTTTCTTTATCTATTCCTTAATTGAGAGACATCTAGGTTGTTTTCTGGTTCTGGCTATGACAAACAAAGCTGTTCTGAACATAGTTGATCAAGTGTCCTTATGGTATGATTGAGCATCCTAATTTCTTATCTGCTTTAAACCAGTCTCTAAATGAGAATTTTCTCTTTTCCTGTTCATCTCTGCCATGACCCATGATTTTCTCTCTCCCTTTGCCCATCTCTGCTTTCTCCTCCTTTCTCCCCCTTCTCTCTCCTACCTCTACTTTTTCCTCCTTTCTCCCCTGTCCCCGTCCTCCCTCTGCTTTCTCTTCCTTTCCCTCTCCATCCTCCTCTCATCTCTGCTTTTTCTCCTCTTATGATCCAACTTTTTGCAGCCTTGTTTCCTGAGCTCTCAGGGGGTCATGTCTTATCTTCAATTTCATAACAGATCCCGCCATGGTTCTTTGGTTTCCCTTTCTCTCAGGCATGGTGTTGTGTGTGAGGTTAATGAGCACAACTGTCAAGAGTTTGAAATGCATCAAGGGTAGGGAAAGGTTAGAGATGAAATTCAAGAGGAAGATTCTGTCAGAAGCTTCTGAGATTCTCCAGGCTGACGGATTCATTATTTTCTGAGATGACAACCGATTGTATCCGAAGGCACATCTGAATGATTTAGACCAGGCCTGGCCCCTGTCAGCAAACAATATCCCAGGCAGCATCATGGAAGGAAACAATTAAGCCATGCCACTGGTAATTACCCAAACTGCCACTCCGTCTGAGTTAAAAGATCTGAATGGCTAACATCAGAGAAAGCTGCTCATTTAACAGCAGGCTACTTATGTATTAGACCATATTTAGCTTAAGTATTATAAAAATTTTGATTGTTGCGTATGGTCATCAAAACAGTGTTAAGACATGATATTTTCATCACCCCAGGAAGTTTTCAGTTTTTAAAACTATGTCCATCCTTATTAGCAACCAGTATTTTAAATTTTGTTTGTTCCACTTTGTATAAGTAGAAGCAAAAGATGAACACCTTGGTGTCTGCCTCAGGTCACTAAGAGTAACTGCTTTAGAGACACAGCAATATTCTCTTGTGTAGCAGTAGTCTATTCTTTGTTACTGTTCAGTCATATTCTGATACAGGAGTGTACCAGAGTTTGGCAATTTGTTCTTCAGCTAAATATTTGGATCATTTTAAGGTGTTAAATAAACTTTTGTAAATACTTTTGCACAAGTCTCTTTGTGAACACTCAAGAGTAAACTTTTGTTTTCTAAATACTAAGTAGAATTAGTCTAAATACTTAGTCGTATGAATGCTTGACTTTATAAAATGCTTTCAAGTGTTTAACAAAATGGAAGTTTGGTGGCTGGAGGGTTGCTCAGTGGTCAAAACCCTTGCCATAGCACAAGCAGGAAGACCAGAATCTAGATCCCTAGCACACACATGGGATGACTGGAGGGCTTGTGAAGCCTATCTGTATTCCAACTCTGAGGAAACAGAGGCTGGGGCTCTCGGGCCAGCTGGTTGTCTAAGCTGGCAGAACCATGGCTCCAGGTTCTGTGGGAGAACTGCCTCGAGAGACAAGGTGACATGACCCAAAAAGATACCAAGTCAAATCTCTGTACTTCAAATACACAGACATGCACCAATGCACTTATGAACATGCATACACACATGCATGCACACCTCTCTCTCTCACACACACACACACAATCTTACATGCCCTCAGCTGTGTATAGAAGTTTTTGTCATCCCCACATGCTTTGGCACCAGTGGGTATCAAAACCTCTTTATTTCAATGATTTATTACTTGGTTAGAGTTAGTACCTCATCAGAGTATTCTATAGAATTATTTCAGTAAATGATGATGCTGCTATTTATTGTATTACCTTGTGAATATTCTTGTATTTTATTTTGTGAAGTGTGTTTGAATTTTTGTTCATTTTAGTTGACATTTTTATCTGTTTGTTGTTAATTGTGTGTGAAGACTGAATCTCACGTATGTATGTACCCATTGCCACTTGCCTGTTTATTTTTACTAACACATTAAAAAGCAGATATATTTAATAGAACAAAGTCTATGTTAATCTTTTTGTTTTGTCATCATTGTATTTTTTCTAAGGAACATTTTCTTAACTCTAAGGTCACAAGACCACAAGTACAATATATCTTATTTTAAAGAATGTTATCAATGCCATACTTGAGTCTATATCTGATATCCTTCTCATTGGATGTCCTTCTCATCAAGGACATGGGGAATATCCCCCATGATAGGACATTGGTTTTTTTTTTAGGGATGAGACAGCAAACAGATCAGCTGCGTCCATCCACATCCCAGGAAGGAGAATGGGTATGTGAAGTCCTAGAGACCTTCAGAGAAGCAAAACTACTCTCATGCCAAACGGTGGGTAAATACCACCCTGCATTCGGGTGCAGCAAAATTATTTTGCACAATGTGGAAATGTGGACTCACAACATTACACATCTTTCAAAACCATGGGACATTATGACACTCCAATGTCTGCAAGGGTTTAAACAAATAATAGGAAAGAGACAAACAGCCCACACATAATGACTTCCAGTCATTTATATGACATTCTATGCCCTGATGTGGGGGGTAGGGACTCTCTCCAATCTAAAATGACTCTTCCAAAGGGTCCAGCACAGAAACGGAGAATGAGCAGCTCTGCTGTGGAAACCTGACATGACCTCATCCTGGTGACAAATGCCACTGGAAGCAAAGTCAGCCAAACCAATGGAGGGTGACAAGCCATCACAAGTAAGTGAGCCTAAGGAAGCAGGATGACTAACAACTATGTGGAATTTGGAATGGGATTCTATAACAAAAAAAAACTGTCGGGCAAAACAGAAGAAAATTTGAAAGAAATATAAATTTTAACTAATTACAAGGTATCTGTATTGACCCACTAGTTGTGACAATATTATAAAACTAATGCAGTGTGTCAGTAATTAAAAAGCTAGGCCTCTATGGTGTGTGGAAATTATTTATGTCTTTGCAACATTTACATAAGTCTGAGGCTACTTTAAAATTTATTGCTTCTTTTAAAAGTAGAGCATATAGGCAAGTGTCCCTAGGAATACGATTTAGCAGTGAAAAAGCAGTGAAACATTTCAGTTAACAAAATTTAGCCTAAAAATATTAAACAAAATGAAAGAAATGGAGACAAAAGTTCACCCTGCATGATTGCCCATACATGGCAAGGCCCAAATGAGGCAAAGCTACAAAGGCCAACATCAGATTTGTGGTCACTGTTATCTGAACAAGGTCAAGTCAGTGTTTCAAGACAAGTACCCAGATTTCTCAATGTTTTCCTTCAGAGCAGAACACAAAGAAGGACAGGGCATCTCTCCCTTGGAGCCCATGTGATTATGGTTTTTGTGTGTGTGTACTTCCTGCAAAACCAGGACCTCCAAAGATGAGCCAGCAGCCAACCCACACTTGGAACATGTGCTTCCCAGAGGGCTCATACACAGGAGCCTTGGAGGAAGTCTCTTGGCCCCCAGATAATTGTTCAGTTCTGAAGATAGAGGTGATCACCTTTCTGTCGATGTCCCCTTCATTCATCTCAGCCGCTGTCACCTCCCTATGCCCAGGAAGAGACTGGCCATTTTCCTCATAAACAACCAAAGGCTTTAACACATACAGAATAGGAAATCCTCAGGTGAGTGGGCACCGGCCAGAATGGGAAGAGAAATTGTGTCTTTTCCTTCACTTAAACACTTGGCAACTCAGAGCACAGAGACAATCATGGGACAACACAGAGGTGAAGAGGAAGGAGGCAGAAACAGTGGCTTCTAGTCTCCAGGTGACCTATGTCACCCCTGGGCCCGTCACCACATCTGTATATGAGAAGATTGTCCAGCACATGACAGAGACTCTGGGTCCTGACTTTGCTCCTGTGGAACCTCTCTGGAGGTTGTTACAGATTATCTGCACGCAACTCCTGGGTCATGTGACAGCATATTAGGGAAGGGAACATCCTTCCTCATAGAAGGTGACTGGTAGCAGTCCTAGAAATCCAACACTCAGATGCCCCTCCCCCAGTCCATCCCCCACCCCCACTCCCTACCCCAAGGAAAGTGCTCCAGCCCTAAGAGAGGCCCGTCAGTAAAGAGGCAGCAACGAAGTTGACAGCCTGACCTTGGCGCATGGCTCTGTGCCCATCCCTTTCAAAACACCACTTAGGGACGCAGAACTGTGTCAGCATGGAGCGGAGGAACTCACAGAACATGCAAATAAGGTAGAGATATCGCTGACATGGAAAGAATAGCAATATTATCTTAATGGCTCCGAAATAAAATACAATCACAGGAGGAAATTCACCCTGAAATCATCAGCAGCCATGTAGAGGAGCCCTCACCTCCCTGCCTACACCCTGCCCACCTCTCCTCTGCCAGCAGCTGCGGTGTGATGTGTAACCCCTGCTTCTAAGCTGCTCGTGGCAACCACCCCGGAGCCACCTTCCCACTCTATTAGAGGCCGTAGGACACCTGCCAGCCTCCTGCCCTGAAATTCAGCTGTGGCCAGTTAGCTCTTAGAATAAAGCCACAGAGGCCTGCGGAAGTGCGATGGCCACTGTGCTGTTTGCCGCTGCTCACAGCAGTGCTGCCTCTCGCGAGCACTCATTTCCTAACAGCTCAGTTGGAACCGGACAAGACTCTCACCTTCAGCACGCTCTGGGCTCCACGAGTGGCTTCAGTTTCAACTCCAGGTACTGACTGGACACCTGGCTGTGTCACAGGCAGGTTGCTCCCATGCGAGTGTAGTCCCCCACCGTGTCTGAGTTTAGACCGCTTGTTTCCACTTCACAGCTAGTGACCTGAATCCGAAGAACCCTGCAAAAGGCATTGCCCTCTCCCTGCACCGCTTGTGTTGCTTAGTTCACGGCAGCGGCACTCCCCACAGTGTGTGACTGTCCTCAGCCCTTGTCTTTCCCCCTGCAGGGAGTGTGGGCATACTGTGAGCAGAGGCTAGCTAAGGCCTCCCTGAATCTACCTGTCCCCACGTTCGGTTGCATTTATCATGTGATCTGAGGCAGGGCCCTGTCCCCTCTGTACATTTTAACAGGACTAGCTAAGGTGACCTAATTCCCGTCCCCTGTGGTTGTGAGTTCTCAACTGCCACTGCCACTCCCTCTGTCCCCTGCAACGCACAAACTTCTACCCACTTTGCGGGCCTGTCTCTCAGGGCTACTCAGATTCCCTTCTGAGAAACCCTCCATATTATTCTCTCTGTGAGTGCTCTAATGCTCCAGGCCAGAGGGCTTCACTTAGTGTCTGTTGTGTATTGCTCCTTCCATTGTAAACACGGAGTGTGTAGGAAGCCTCTTGCTCCTGTGGGCTCAACATAGTTGGTGCCATAGACCAGAAACTGCGAGAACTTTATATAGTTCATATGTGTGTTTATACATCAGTGGGTGAAAGAAAAGCCTGGCATGGTCTAAGACCCATTTCAGATAGGCTTAAATTGTAACACTTTTTCATAAGATTGAGTGTGTCAGAAGGGGAATTTCAACAGACACTGGGTATCTGAACTAATAGATAGCATTATCTCCTGCCTCCTCTATATACCCAAAGAACATGTAAACTCACTTCTAGCACCACCATAGGCCATGTATCAAGTCGCCTGGGAAGAACAAAGAAGCACTGCATCAAAGAACCAGTTTTATAAGCTTCTCCCAGGAATCAGTTTGTTTGCTTGTTTGTTTGTTTGGTTGTTTGTTTGCAGCAGGGAGAAGAGCCATTGACGTAATCCCAACACTTAGAAAGCAGGAGGATTTCTAGGCGGTCAAGGCCAGCATGAGCTGTATAATGAGTTCCTGGGTAGTCTAGGCTATTATGTAAACCATTGTTTCAAAACAACCGATAAGAATGGGCATGGAGCCACTGGCCTTTTGTCTCAGTACTGGAAAGGCAAAGATGGGCAGCTCTTTCAAGATCAAGGAAAGCCTGGTCTACATAGAGGGTACCAGGCCAGCCAGGACTACACAGTGAGACCCTGTCTTTGAAAGGGTAAAAAAAGAGAGAGAGAGAGAGAGAGAGAGAGAGAGAGGGAGGGAGGGGATGTCTAAGAGAGAAAAAAGAAAATAAAAAGGAACTCACCAAATGAACACATAATCAGATTGGAAAAAAAGGATTCTTCAGTAACAGATTTTTTTCAGCTGAAGTATATAAGCTAAGTTTACAGAAAGAGTTAGTAGACTGACTTGTAGGGGAAAGAATTTAATATACAGATAACTGTGGTCCCATAGAAGAAATTTAAAAGTGAGAAAGAAGGGAAAAATATTTTTATAAGTTATTTGAAAATCCCATACAGTGTATTTTGAACACACTCACCCCCCTAACTTCTCCCATCGTTTCCCGCGTAAGCTTGAGATTCCTTTTCTTCTGAGAAAGAATGAAAGTTTTGAAGCACTTACAATCAGGAGCATTAAAAGACTGGCAAGAGAGCTCTACGCCATCAAGAAGGTGAGCAAAAAAGGAAGCACGAACAGCACGAAGACAGCTGCATGAACAGCTGCAAGTGGATCCGAGATCCCCAGGAAACGAGATCTCCAAGGCAACAGGGTGTGCACTGCTTTTAGAAGACCGGCAATAATAATAATAGCTCAAGAATAAGAGGCAATATTGAAAAAAAAAAAAACGTGTGAAAGCCTAGAGACAAAGGAACTGCTGCTCGTTAAAGAGCTGCAAATAAAAACTGGCCCTCCACAACTACAGTCTTAAAAATGAGAAGAAAATGGAGCTATTCCTCCAACAAAAAGAAGGGGCTTTGTCATTGGCAGATCCTTTGGAAGAAACTGTTAGAAAATGTTTCAAAAGGAAGAAAAAGGTCCCAGGTAGACACACATATTTGTGGGAGATAAGGATAAATGCATTCCTAAATATAAAAATTTGATAGTTTAACTACTAAGTTGCTAGAAAAAGCTATTCTAGTACTGACTTATGAGGCCATGATATGTGAACAGAAAAATAAAATGGTAAACACAGGAAAACAGATGGTAATTACAGAAAAATCTCTTATGACTTCTTGAGTTGCAGGGGGACGTTAAGGCACTAAATTCAGTTTTATTGGAATACATAATATCAGCTACTAGAGTACTAAAAATGGGACTAAAATTTCAATAATGGAAACAAGCTGAAATAATTTCACCACAGAAAAGGAGAAGGAAAGGAGGGAAAATAGAAATAAAAATGACTGAGATAACTAAAAAAAAAAAATTAAGATTGCCAAATTTTAACCCTAGTACATTAGTAATTATACTAATTGTATCTGGAACATTCCATCATTTGACACGCCACATCAGAGCAGTTTAAAAAACTTATTTGCAAAATGCACACTTGAACAGTTAAGGAGAAAGATAAATTAAAAGTAAGAGAACTTTGAGAGGTGTGCTGTTCAAACCTACACATATGCACTCGCATACATCACACATTCACACACACTCACAAATACAGCCACACACAAGCCACACATCACACTCAAACAGGCACACTTGCTCTCACTCATGTTCATTCACACACATTCATACAACATGCGGAGCTTCATTACCTATTTGCTCACACACGCACCCATGTGCCAGGCAAAATCAGAAAACTTAATACTATCAAAATATTATTTCATAAACAGCTTCTATTCTACGTAATTCACCCATTTAAATATACAGTGTTTGCACTCAGAATTATATAAACTTGTATCACAAATCAGGTCTAGAGCATTTCAACTATATCATCAGAAATCCCATGGCTTTAGCTATTGGCCCTTCTGTCTGATTTGCATAGTGTTGCTGTGGGGTTCTGCTTGTTTGTTTATGTGGTTTTGGTATTGTTTGCTTTTGGTTGGTGTCCTTTATAGGGTTAAGGGAGTGCCATCTACTTCTAGTCTAGTGCTTTGTTGTCGTTGATTTTTTAACAGTTAAATGTATTAAATTTTTGATATATGTTTTTGCAAATATTTTGAGGTGACTCTCTAATTTGGATTTTTATCTGTTTTCTAATTTGGAAATGAGAAAACACTTTGTAGACCCGGGACAAGTTTCACATTGTGTAAGTTTTTATGTATTTTGCATTCAACATCTATGTATTTCTGCATTCAACATCTTAATATTGTCTTTTGGATTTTTATGAGATTGGCATGTACTTTTCTTGTGATGTCTTTGTCTGGTTTTGACATCAGAATATTTTTCTCCCCCAAAAGAAGTTGTGAAGTAGTCTGTTCTCTTCTGTGAGAAGAAATTGTAAAAATTTGGTAATAATACTTATTGTAATATTTGTGGACATGAGCAGTGGTAATTTGGGCGTGGGACTTTTGTGGACAGGTGATGATGATGCAGATGATGACCACGATGATGATGACAATGACGACCTCTACTTCAGTTTACTCCCAGGTTAGAGGTGTCTTCAGACTGCTTCTTCTAGCATTGATGTGGGTAGTTTCTCCATTCTAAGCATTGTTCTCTGTCTTCTAAGATACATATTTTGGAGCACAATTGTCATAGTATTCCTTTTATCTCAGAGAATCATTTCATCCCAACTCTCTTAAATAGAGTCTTTTGCATAATTGATTTTTGAAATTAACTATGAAAAGAATGAAAGAAACCATGCACTCAAACTGTTCAGGGCTGTGTAGTGTGTGTGTGTGTGTGTGTGTGTGTGTGTGTGTGTGTGTGTGTGTGTGTGTGTGTGTACATGCACATGTTTACGTAATTGCCTTTATATTTGTTCTCTGAATTGTAGTGTAGATTTGAAGTGGCATCCCGAATAGTGTACTTTGAGCCTTAAGAATTTTCTTTGGCAGGTTTTTTTGTGGGTTTGTTAGCAGCAGTTCTTTGAGGTTTTGTTTCTTAGGCCATATTTTCGAAAAATAATTTTACTGGAGTCCAATCCTAGTGTGGAGTTTCCTTTTTCTGCCTTATTTCTTTGAACTCTGAATGTTTTCCCTGAATGATGTGAAGCCTTTTTTGATGTCCTTCAGGAGACAGCAGGTCAAATGTGAGGGAACTCATTCTGAGACCACAGTAGCATTAGGAGAAAGAGGCTCACTCTTGCTCACTGCTGCTTCTCTCTCTCTCTCTCTTCCATTCTCTGTCTCTTACCCAACCCTAACCACACCTGGCTGTGAAGCTTCACTAATTGATTGATGGCCCTGTTGGCCTCTGCCACCAGCTGACATACCTACTGCTTTGTAAACTAATCAAATCGCAGTCACTTTGAAGGAGCTTCTGAAATCTGTTTCAGATGCTGGCTGTGCCCTGAGAGAATGCTTGCTCCATTGCTCTCTTGCACACTGACTGGCCCATAGACAAGACTGTGTCCTCAGTAGATAATCAAAGCTCCTTCCAGCTGCCTCCCACCATAACCTCATGTTCCCCAGGAAGCCTTGAGGCTTTTTGTCTCTTTGCTGTTGATGTGAGCTCAGTTCCCCTGGGAAGAAATGAGCTATCTATTTTACAGCCTGTTCTCTACACAGGCAAAATCACTGTTAGAACTCTTGGGGAAGCAGAAGGGAGGATGATGAGCTGCTCCCCAAGTGACACCTCTACTTGAGTGGTTGGTAGTAGAGAAGGAAGGAGCCTAAAGAAAGAATTGAATAACAAGAGATAGCCAAATATCTCTAACGGCTGAAAAATATAAATATAGTTCTAAATGACAGCACAAGAAAGACTCAAAGCTGAAATTATGGCCTGGATGGAAATGAAGATATGGTATACCAAAGTTACGAGACATGGCTAGATAAATGCTGAGAAAAATTTATCACCATAAACTTGTGTATTTAAAAGAAAGCCTGAAAATCAACTTTTTAAGCCTTGTTTTCAGCAGATAAAAAGTCAGTCAAGACTAAGAAAATAAACAGGAGATGATCAAGATAAGTGTGGACACTGAACTCATGAAGCAACATAGCCTGCAAATTAATTTCCAATATCACAAATACAAAAGGAGGTACATAGCTGTAGTTTTAGCCAATAAAGAATGTAAGTATGAGTGAATTTATTCCATGACATAAAATTTTCGTAAAATTATTAAAAGTGTCTTTAAAGACCCATTTTACTAAAGAATAAAAGGGAAAATATAATAAAAATTAAATTCTAAATTGAATAATGTATATAAAAGTAACTAAATTGGTGCTGGAGAGATCTCTGAGCAATTGAAAGCATGTACTGCTCTTCTGGAGGACCAGAGTTTGGTTCCCAGCACTCGTGTTGGGTAGCTTGCAACCTCCTGTATCTCCATCCAGGTGATCTAACACTCTCTCCTGGCATCCATAGGTATCTCAAGTACACACATGCACAAATAATAATAATAAAATCTTTTTGAAAAGTAATTAAGTTAATAATCACAAATCCACTTCCCATCCCTAACTTATGGTGGTATTACTACTCATTTTCCTCAAAGACACACTCTCTCATAAAATATAAAGAAGTCATTTTTCAATTATTTTTTAATATTTATGTTACTATTTTTTGAGAACTTCTTGCATGAGTACTGTATTTATATTATTTCAACTTCACAATTTCATACTCCAACTCCTCTCATGCTGTTCTCTACCTCTTCTTTAATTATTTTGTTCCATATGTGTATATATACACACACATATATATAGCTTGCTGAGTCTGATTGGTGTTGTTTTATGCATATGTGTTTAAACATAACCGCTTGCAACTATGATAGGTTACTTGATAACCTATCAGCAGGCCCATCAATGAAGAAAACTGATTCCTTCTCTTAGCAGCCACTAATTATCTATAGCTCTTCAAGTAGAGATGTGGCCTTGTGAAATTTTCCCATCCATATTGGCATGTCAACTGGTGCTAGTTTAGGCAAGTGTATTGTTGAGAACTCTTGAGTGCATTTTTTCTATCATATACAGAAATTATTATTTTGCAGCAGACATCCTGGTCCTCTGAATCTTTTAATCTTTTTGACCCCTCTTCCACATATATTCCCTCAACCTTAGGTATAGGGCTGTGTTGTTGATGCCTCAATTGGGTATAGATACCCCACATTCAGTTGTTTTCTGGATTTTTTTTTAAACCAGTTGTGGATTTCTGTAATGTTCTCCCTTTACTGAAAAAAAGAAGATTCTTTGATGGGGAGAGCTATGTTTATCTGTGGATATAATGGTATATATTTGGAATAAAGTTGGGAATTATATGATTTATGTAATGACATAAGCAGGTTCTCCTTTAGGATCCATGACCTCAACAGCCACTGGTATTTGGCTAGGTTTACAGTACTAGGAGTGAAATCTCTCCTGTTGATCAGATATTTAGTATAATTAGACATATATTTGTTACCTCAAGATATAAGTGCCACTATTGAACCATTTTTATATCTATAGCAGTCATTTGTTGTTGTTCATAGACTTTGTACATGGGTAGGACTTTGAATTGCTTTTCTACCTTAGCACCCTGCACAGCACAAGTGGTTTGGTAGCTAGTCCTACTGGAGGAGGCTTCCAGGTCAATACCAATTCAAATTCTCCAACTCCTGTGTGCAAAGTGTATGATGTCTTCAGCAATAGGGTCTTAACTACAAGTTCTAAGAGACAATCAAAGGCAACAACAAAGCCTATACCACAGATTCACTGGGAGGGGTAAAAGAGATGGACTATTCCAAACTTAGTTACAGATAAAAAATGTCAGTTAAGAACAAAGACCTTTAGGTATAACAGTATATTTGTGAATTTGTGGTAGGTGGTTATTAGGGGTAAAACAATAAAAATCCATAGTCATGACAATATATGGATTATTTTAAATTTTAAACTCAAAATATATACAACAAAATGAAGAAAAAGATTGGAACATATACATATTTTCCAAAGACACTACATCCAGAATCATAAAGAGTCTCCAAAGCATCAGAAGCAAGACAAAACAAATAACCATAAATAAAATACCAAATCAAGCAGAAAACTAAGAGCCACACAAGGAAGGAATAACTGAAAACCAGACGGCTACTATGACAGGATGGTCCACTTCTATTGCAATAGTACAACTAATGGGTGAACTTGCCTACCCATGTTACCCAGATATTTGGTTGGTACCAGTCTCCACATCTCTGTGAAGGGACTTTTAGTTGATATTAAAGTTCAAATCAGAGACCTTAAATTAAAATGGGACAGCCTCCAGAATGTGAGTAGCCCTCATCCAATTAGTTGATGATTATAAAAGAAAAAACTGAGATTCCAACAAACGCATGTCTATTCCACTAACTTTCTCTCTCTCTCTCTCTCTCTCTCTCTCTCTCTCTCTCTCTCTCTCTCTTTCTCTCTCTCTGTCTCCCTCCCTCCCTCCCTCCTCTTCTCTCCTACCCCCCATAGATAAACATACAGAACAGATATGGAATAGATACAGTTACAGATACAGAAACACATACAGACACAGAACAGAACAGAACAGATACAGATACAGAAAAGATACAGATACAGGTACAGAACAGAACAGATACAGATACAGAAAAGATACAAATACAGGTACAGAACAGAACAGATACAGATACAAATACAGATACAGAAGAGAAACACATACAGATACAGAACAGAACAGATACAGATACAGATGCAGAACAGATACAGATACAAAACAGAAACCAACACAGAACAGATACAGATACAGAACAGATACAGATACAAAACAGACACAGAACAGATACATATATAGAGCAGATACAGATACAGAACAGACAGAGATGTAGATGCAGATATAGATACAGAAGCAGATACAGACCCAGACTCAGATATAGATACAGAATCAGATATAGAGCCGATGCAGATGCAGAACAGATACAGATACAGGAACAGACATAGATATAGATATGGATGTGGATACAGATACAGATACATATTGGTTTACACATCTTATTCGTTCTGTAAACCCCCTGACCAATACCATCATCATGAATATATGAACATATATAATCGTACCCAAAATATGTTGTCTATGTATGCTTCAGAATTGTTAAAATTAAAATTATCAAAAATACACAGTGCTGTTCAATGGAACAGCCAGATCTTTCACACTGATGAATGTGTAAATTAACTAAGCCATTTTGCAAAATTATTTGGCAGCATTTACCAAAGCATGCATTTGCATACTTTCCACATGCATATTCATGGGTCTGGAGAGAGTTCTAAAGCAGAGGGACAGATTCCTTGCTGTCACCTTGTTTCTCCTAAGTCTCCCTTCTTAAGAGCATCTCTTTGCCCTTGGAGCAACTTCTCTTTTGCATTTGCAGCCAGTGTGGCTCTTCTCCGGAGATAGGTGAGCAAAAGCATATAGAAACAACCATACACCTCGGACCAGAAACGTCCCTGATTCACATCGACAGAAACACTAGTATATAAAGTGTAATGTATTCACACACACAAGAACAGGGACAGAAAAAATGAACAGAATATAACTACACATAATAGGGTAGATAAACTGAACAAGTGGAATGCTGAACCGAATAGCCAGGGTGGAATGTTCCCCCAAACATGATTCATTTATCCAAACAGGAGAAAAACTAATGAATTGTTTTTATTTGCTTGTTTGTTTTGGGGGGTGAGTCATAGTGGTGAATAACTCAGGGCCTCATATATTCCAGGCAAGCACCCTAAAACTTAGCCTCAACCCAACCCCATATTTATTATTATTCATTGTAAGAGTTATTTATTCATGTGTTTACACTTCTGTGTGTGTCAGAACTCTGCAGTTCTTCATGCACATGAGAAAAACTGAGGCAGTAAGGGGTTAAGCCACTTTCTGGAAGCCACAGAGTGTTCATGGCCAGGCTGGGGTGGTCCTGGTTGTACCAGTTACTTTTCTGTTGCTGTGTTAAAATGCTTTAACTATGGCAACTTATAGAAGAATGTGCTTATTTGGGCTTAAGGTTACATAGGGATACTAGTCCACAAGTCTTTTGGGAGTCATGGCAGCAAGAGGCAGAAACTAAGGCAGGAACAGAAACTGAGATATCTCAATAACAAACACTAGCATGGGGGCTTTGGTATGTTTTACCTTATAATAGGGAACTAGCTGCCCCATTTGCCAGAGTAAGGGGAAATAAGGGAAATGGCTCTTCTTGGCACTTCCCAAGGAATGCTGAGTATACTCCTTTATCTATCTACCAGCAATCCTTCTGAGTCCAACCTGGGCTGAGCCCAGGCTACCATTTACTAGTCCAGATTGTATGGATCTGACACACTTCACTAAATGCGGCTTACCGCGCTTGGCCTCAAATTCTCCCTTCCTTTCTCCCTAAGCAAGTATGACTGGCTAGATGTAGGGGGAAGAACACTAAATGCTAAACGCATGTGGCTCATTGGACCTGTGTTTTGGTATTTCACTTGAGAATGTGAAGGTCCATCACAGCGAGCTGTGTAAACATTTAAGGCCATCGTCAGCATGCCATACTAACATGAAGTTGAAGGCTACAGTGTCCGCGGCTGTGTTGTTCTCTCTCAGGTCCTTGCGGCTGCTCAGTGGTCCCTCTTCACCCTGGATCCTGTACTTGGATGCCCCTGGGGTAAAGTCAATCAGAAGATAGACTGTGCAGAAGCAAGCCAGTGCTCTGAAATGTCTGACTAGCAGCCTCTGTTCTCAGGGTTGAGAGAAAAACCATTCCCTGCTGGCCTGTCTGAACCTCCTTCAGATCCCAGAGTCCAGACCACTTAGTCTGCAGCTGGAGCCATTCCTGCTTGTTCTCACAGAGGGGATGTTTTGTTCATCCTGACATATCATGAGAAAATCTAGTGTGTGGTTGTAGTTTGCAAACGAGCACAGGACTGGACCCCCACATCCATCCCAAGCCCTCTATGTAAAATTCCACCAGGCACAACAGAGGAACACCACAACAAAAAAGCACGTGCCGGCCCTTCACCAGCTCAAACCCATGGCTCACCACCCTGCTTCCGTCCTTGCAGAGACCGGGAGGAGCAGAGGGAACGATGCTGAGGTGTTACTGTAGGCTGCAACGTATGGCACTCCGGGCTGGTGAAGAAGCCTAGAGATTACTGTGCCTAGCTTATCAAAGAGAAAGCCTCAGGCGGGGAGGGTGCAGATGTACTCAGCCTCAGGTTCAGCTTGATCCCACTGCGATTTGGTGGCTCTCTGAAGACAAATTTCCCCACCACAGCCACAGGACAGCTTCTACGCGTTCACTGGGGCCAAGGCCATTGTAAGAATAGGTATCAGAGGGCTCACAGACTGTAGGGTCTGCAGCAGTTGGTCTGCCGATAATCCCTGTTCCCTGGCTCAGCTCATATCTCACCTGTGACCTTCTTTCTTTCTGGTTCTTTCCTTCTGCTGCTTACCCTGTCCATGGGGAGACAGCCTTATATTCTCCAGTTTCTTCAGCTTGGAGGTGGAACAACCTCTCTGGGGCCTCTAATGCCTTGATTTTTCCGTGACTAATGGAGAGAAGCCCAGTTGCTTCTCAATCCCTGCAGGTCCCACTTGCGTGGATTCAAATAATCTTGAATCGGAAACGTTCTAACGAGGCAGGAATGGTGGCACACATTTCAGATCCTAGTGCTGAGAAAACTGAAGCGGGAGGACCTGGAGGTTGAAGACAGCCTGGGCTGCACAGTGAGACTAAAAACTAAATAAAAAGGAAATATTCTAAAGAGAAAAAAAATAACATCTGAACTGAACATGTGCAGGTATTTTGCAGTCACTGCACCTTGAACCAGCAATTTTAAACCTGTGGTCACGACCCCTTCGGGAGCCACATATCAGATATCCTGCATGTCAGATATTTGCATTACATTTCATAACAGTAGCAAGATTACAGTTATGAAGTAGCAAAGAAAATAATTATATGATTGGGGGTCAGTACAACCTGAGGAACTGTATTGAGAAGCACTGCTCTAAACAATGCAGTACACCCTCAATTGCACAGCACGTCACTTGTGCTAGGTGTCAGTGATCATCTAGACCTGATTTAAAGAATTGAGGCAATGGATTGGTTATATACAAATACCATCCTCTTTTATATAAAGGATATGAATTCTGGTGGTCACCGAGGTCCTGGAACCCATCCCCAACACATCTTTATGCTAGGCAACAAGCAGAGAAAGGTTTAAAAAAATCTCAGGAAAAAAATAACCTGTGTCCTCAGACAGAACTTCCTCCCCAACCCCACTCCATTAAGGATCTGTCTTCTAGTCCCCCCAACACAGAACCAGTGCCTGAGCAAAACAGGAAGCAACCAAGGGCCACTGGGAGAGTGCAGAGCCCAGGGTGGCCACACACACAACTGAAGAAGGTTGGCAGCAAGAGAAGGCTGGGTCTCTGTTGCAGCAGACAGCTCTATGGAGAAACAATTATCACAGGACCTCCGTGCACAGGAGCTGCTCAGCTTCCCACTCACTCACCAAATCTTAACTAGTGTCTCTGCCAACTGAGTACTCTTCCTAAAGACTTGCTGAGTGCCTCCGCAAATCCTAGACTATAAGTTAAAGAGAAAGAAGGAAAAACTGAAACAAACCCCAGGCAAGCCCTGGGCCAGAGCCTCTAGGCCACATGGACTCCGAGACCAAGAACTCACTGGGAGCCTGCTTTGTGACTTTGTCCTTTGCATGATTCCATATCCATGTCGATTGGCTTGATCTGCTCTGTCTGCTCTAACATCATGTGTCAACTAGATGGCTCAAACAACAAAGATTTCTCACAGTTCTCAGGGCCAAGAAGTCCAGGATCAAGATGTCCCTATTTAGTTCTGCCTGACACGCACATGGCCCCCTCACTGCCCTCACTCAGGATGGAGAGGGAGCTCTGGTCCTCCTTCCTCTGTTATATAGGTGCTAGTCCCATCTTGGAGGGTAAGGGGCTTATCTAAGCCTTAGTCGTCTTGCAAGACCTCCTCATACCAGCACAATGCAGGTCACTGCCTTACCATATGAATTTGGGGACAATGAGCACTTGGTCTGTTCATTGCACTTATAAAACAGAGAGAGTGACTCACCCTTGTCAGGGTGAGAGCTTTAGACAATGAACCTGTACACATGGGACATGAGGTCCAACTGTATCTGGCCCTGACACATGCATTTTAGCTGCCTCAGTTCTCTCCTTCCACCTACTCAAATCCCCTGAGCTCTTGTCTCCAGAACACCCATCTGAGTGAGCTTTGGGAGCCCATCTGAGGCCTTGCTCCAATCCCTACTAATGCAGCCCCAAATGCAAACTATGGGCCCTGGAAAATCTGCTCAGTGATCCCTGGATACCTTTTGATATCCAATGAGTATGTGGATGATTAATCCTTGCTGCCGCTGCTTCTTCCTTCAGCATTTAGAGGCGCCAAAGGCCCTTGTGCAGGAGATGAAAGACCAGCGCTTCTCACAAAGGGCTGTCTTCTCCCCAAGCCACCGCTTGCTGGGAGTACCTGCAGCTCACACAATTCAACATGTTCTGCAAGCACTGGCTAATGAGGTCCCCAAACAGCTGAACATCTAGTTTGGGAGGCTCAGAGCTGATGGCTCCTGCCCTGGCTTGCCACTGACAGCTGGACAGCTGACTAAGATAAGGTTATGAAGTTGAGCCTTCTGCCTAGGGACAACCTCCTGTCTGCTCTACACACACCCCTCTGTGTCCAGCACAAGGTCACCAGACTTAGAGTTACAAAATGTCTACCTCTACTCCCAGGCCAAGCTCCACTCTAGCAGGTCCCAAAACCTAGGCAGAAACCCACAGGTCTCAAAGGCCAATAGAGAAACTTCAGGGAATAAGGAAGCAGTCTCTTCTTCCTAACCAGAGAGGGCAGAAATAGTGGCACAGCAGAAAACTGAGCATGGTGGTAAGAGGCATAGGCTTTTAGGAGCCTCAGCCTTGCTCACTTCTCAATGCTTGATCCCGAAGGAGTTGCCCAAGGTGAGCTAACTGCAGCTTTCTGAAGCAAAGAATCTCTGGGATTCCTAGATAAGATGACCTGTTCGGAGCAACTCAGTAAGTCCATAATGCATAATGGAGATTCAAGATAGTATTACGCTTTCATCTTTCTCATAGAGGGAAAACAGGACGCTTCTGAGCAGGTGTAGCTGAGGAAGAAAAGCCAACTGAGAGGGAGTCACAGCACAAGGCATGTATGTCAGGCTGAGAGGTTTTTTTCCTGTCTGTGTTGACCATGACTGGCCACAAAACAGGCAGAGCAAAGTTCAAGAAAACAAAGACATGTGCTTGAGTTCCAACTGCTCTGCTTAGCTGTGTAAACCCAGGGAGACTCCAGTCCTCAATATTGTCCTCTGTGAAGTGGGCATAAAGATCACTAACCAATTTATTTGTATGAAGCCTGCCATGTAGGAGGCATTAGGCAACATTTTCCTTCTCCTTTGACTGAGGCAGCTGGTAGGCACATCAAGAGGAAGAGGGAGGGAGGGATTCTGGGCTTTCTACAGATCTCACACTCTCAAACCTACTTGTAGACATGGGACCCAACAACTCTAAATACAAGGAGGTTTGATACTGGAGAGCCGCTTGGGCCATCCAAATGTGGGCATTGGGATCCTGCAGTGGCTCACCTAGTCACAAGATAACGGTGGCCCTACAGTCTGGCTCTCTGATTCCCTTACAGAGACCAACTGACATTCAAGCGATAGATGTCCTGTTCACCATTGTCCTGGTGCCCCAACCCTGTCTCACCTTTCAAATCAAATGGCCTCCAGCCAACAGCATGTACTGTGTTGCCTTATCCCCTCCTCCCCTAAACCAAAGGGAGAGGTCATTTTCCTTCCACTCAAAAGTCCAAGCTCCCAAAATACCCCATATCCTCAGACTTGACCAACTCAGCCCTAAAGAGAAAACCCTAGCCTATGGTTCTTGACACTGGCATCGTCTTCCACAGCCCCACAGAGGAGAAAATAAACCTGGCATTCAGGGAGCTCTCTGTTCAGAGCCATCAGAGTCCTGATCCAGCTAAGTAAGGTCTTCCCTCTGCTGACTCATTCCCTGGATGGAAGCAACATTGGGACACCACACATTCAGAGGCCAAAAGTCACAAAGAAAACCCTCAGCTCCAAGAAAACCAAAAATGCAACACAGAACCCCACTGCCTCCATCTCCTCAACTCTCTCAGCTCCTTTCACAGGTTACTCCTCATTCCTTCACCATCACATGGAAATGAGTCAGGAATGAGGGGAAAAGCCTCTCTTTGTTTCAAAGACACCATCACAGGCTGGAGAAGTATGTCCATCTCTAAATACATATGCAACTGGAGAAAAAATCCCAAAGGGGAAGTCAAGAGTCTGTCTTTACACGGAACCTCTGCTGCAGCCTCAGCAGCCCTGTCTGAGGTCATGAAATATGTGTGTGCTTATCCATTGTCCTTACCACGGCTTCCCCATAGACTCTGGGCACAAGGAGGAAGAAGAGTAAAAAGACGGTTCTGGGTGTCTTATTAAGGATATGCACGAGATGTGGGTAAGGATGTGAACATATTAGTAAGAGCTGTCTGAGTGACTAGGGCTATTACTAAATATGTATGGATGAGGGTGTGACTGTTGGACTGTACTTATGAGGTTGTGTACAGCAACTATATTGTGTCACTAGGTAGGTAGGTGTAAAGGGATGTAGCTGTGTGTGTGCATGTATGCAAATGATTGGATGGGTGGTGTGTGGTGTGTGTGTGTGAAGCATCAGATGAGTGAGCGTTGGTGAGTGAGGCTGTAATGTGGGTATATGCAGCACGAGCACCCGTGTACAGTGGTCTCACAGGCTCACTAATGTGTTTATTGAATGAATGGCTGTTGTTGGCACACTCATGTTACTGATGATGCCCAGCAAGCTGGCATGGGCAGAGATGTTCCTCTGCCCATGATTCACCGGCAATATTGTACCTTTAGCATCTGCAAAGGGCATGTGCTAATAATATGTGGAAGTCACTGGACCCTATACTGTGATACATTGCAGCATTTTTGGCTCCTGTCCCAGGCTGGGCAGTTGTTGGGATGGGCCCACAAGTCAGGAAGAAACATGAAGAAATGAAAAGTGGTGGCCCTCTATACTCACCCTAAAATACCTAGACCTCAGCTGGAAAGAGGAATAATTAAGGGAGCTCATCCAACAATGGTCCACGAGAAGACCCTGATGTGGTAGAGAGAGCTGTGGGGAAGGTCCACAGCCTGGATTTCAGGGCAAGCAATAAGTGATGAATACCAAACACCCTGGGCACCGTACTGCACAGCGCTGTGAGCTGCTCCTCAGGGTGGTGAGGAAAGTCCCCTGGGATTAACTCAGAAACCCTGTACCTTTACACCTGATCATGGTACCAGAGTCTGCAGTTCCCTCCAGAGCTGGAGCTGCAAGAAGTGACAGTAACAGCTGTGGATGTCCTCACAGGTGACAGTAGGTCACCAGGGAGCAGAGCAGTTTCAGAATGTGCTCTGTGATGGCAATTCACAGGGTGCAGAGGCAGAGCCTGGGGTGACAGTACACATCTTTGCGACAATGAATATTACTAAAATACAGAATAACATCTGAAAAGACAAATGCACAAAAGAAATGCATATTCTTAGTTTTGGCAGCGTGATTGCTCGTCTTGTGAGCTGTTAAAAGCAAAAATTGCCTTCTCAAATTATTAGAGCTAAGTGTTAAATTTGCATGCATCTCTGCTTGGAGTGAAGTTTCTGGAAACATATCAGGAACCTGTATTTGAATAACTTGATACCCAAAGAACCTTCTTCAAGGAGTTTTCTGGGGGTTTTGTTTGTTAATTTTGTTTTGTTTTATTCAATGATATCTTTAGGTTTGGGCTTTCAACTTGCCAGAATTGATGTAGCAGACTGCTTCCCACCCCCTTGCCCCAGTCTCTCAAAGTAATTCTTGTAGCTTTCCACACTTTAATTTACATGACTGAAAAGAGGCTTTCTTAAGCAACAATTGAAACATTTGAAGCTAGCCATGCCCAGATTACACAGGCAGAATGATCAGGTGCTTTGGAAGGCACACCAGTCAGGGAGAATGCACTAAACACCTAGGCCACCCTTGTCCATCATCTTGAAAAGGTGACATGTATTAGACAAGCTAGATTGGCCTCACCTCAAGGTAACGCAGACCTACTTTGAATCGGTGCATTTCCTCAGGTCTGGGTTTTACAATGCCAAGAATAGAGCACAGCTACAGACCTCATGGCTCTGGTCTTTTCCTCGATGCTGCATCCCCTGCAGCTTTCTTTGTCTATGGCACGCAGAGCCTGGCAACCACCTCTCATTCCCTACATTCCTGGGGGATCAGGCCTCTGCCATTGGACAGCTTCACAGTGGTAAGATGTAAGAGGGTTAGAGATGACAGAGATGTAGGACCATGACCAGGAAGTATGGTTGCAGCTTTGGTGATGCCATATGGAATGCAGCAGGGGGAATTTAGACAAATAGTTCCCAGTCTTCAAGTTTTGGCTCTTTTACAGAGATTTATGTAGTTGTATCATTGGCCTTCAACCCTATTTGTCAGTATCTCTGAGGGTAAAAAACAATGTCCATATTCAACCAAAAGTTTATCACTGATTTTGCACAAGATCATGGGAAGAGTTAACTGTAACAATGAGAGTAAATGAGCTTCTTTACTGCTACTTCCTGGAGGCAGAGGAATGGACTGCACACACCTGGCACTGTACAATAGTATAGATTTTTCCTAGTTCATGTACAGAGTTAGATGAAGCAAGGTTGAACCTGACACACCCAGAGTATGAATTACCTACTTCAGCTCCTGTCATTTGAACAAAAATCATGCAGTTATAGAATCTCAGAGAATGAGAACTTTTCTCCATTCAATTCATGAATGTCATCTCCAATATTTCCTTCAATTCATCTTCCACTCTTTGCTGGAATCACTGAAATGAACTATTTGATCATCTGAAATTGTACCTCTCTTGTAAAAGGAAAAATAAAGGAAGAAAGAAATGTAGACTGCACAGCAGAAACTCTAGCCTCTGCTATTGCCATACACACTGAAATCTGCCACACCTGGGTCTTTCTTCTACCTTCCAGCTTCCATAATGCCACCAATTGATTTGTTACTGCCAGTATACTGTCTGTTGGGATAAACTAAACCTTTACTCTTCTACTTTGCTTGAGAGATATCACCTATAGCTCCTTTCCAATGTCCAGAAACAGAAAGGTGAGAGAAGTCCGTCCCCACTGACCGCCAGGAGCTTCCTCCACAATGGCTTGGGCCAGGGCTCTGAGATGGAGACATGGAAGCATAGTGAGGGTTCCTGATTCCTAAACCTTTAGAGAATCACCTAGGAGCTTATGGTTTCCATAAAAAAAAGTATTTTGGAAAAGTTGATGCCGAGAGATAAGCTCCCTACAGCTCAGATGCCAGGAAAAGTTAAGTTGGCAAGAAGGAGCAGAATGACTCCAACCAGAGCCCAGCTGGTAAGACAAGGCTCTCCACCCTATCCCCACTTCTCAACCTCATGAAAAACCACAGGTCAAAGATCCATTTGTAAGACGTAGGGTTTCAATCTGCATAGTTTTCTCTGCATGTTGAGCCCCATAATCTCTTTTTGAGAAAGCTGGCTTCTGAATAGTTCTGGTTTCCTATACGTAAAACTACTTGGAAAGTGGGCATGGTGGTGTATTTCCAGAGATGGGAATAGGAGGGTGGAAGATGCAAAAATCAAGGCCAGCCTGGACTATATAGTGAGTCCCTGTCTCAACTCCATGGCAAATCATTCAGCATGTCTGTTTGCCTACTTGGATTGTTTGTGGAATTTACAGCCCAGTTGTGGTTTGAGCAGTGGGTTGCCCATTCCCCTGCCTCTAGGGGCATTACTCTCTATCTCATGCAGCTGCCTCTAATCATTCATCTTCCACAGGGCCTTGATGGCTCTTATAAAAGATGGATCGTTTGTTATCCACCCTAAACAAGTAAAAATGTCTTTCTCCTCTCAAATTCCATCTCTACTTAGACCTAAAACAAGGGCTGAACAAGGGCTCTACGTTGATCCCTTGTGAGCATCTTCAACAAGTCTGTACTCAGCAGTCAGCAGGCAGGCCTTCTCCCCAGACTCTACTCTCTCTTCAAAAGAACAGCTTTTGCAAACAGATACTTGGTTAAGAGGTGTTAACTCCTCACCTGGGCAGGCCCACAAGGTCACTCAAGGTAGAAAGAAAGCCTGGCAGGTCTGCTTTTGTTTGTGGTCTGTTTCCTTAATTTTGAATTATCTACTTACCCCTACCTAGAGGCGCATTAATTCCTTAAGGAACGTCTGTCTAGAAACGGTAAATCCCTAGCTTATCACACTCCTCTTCCAAGCTAAGGAACGAGATACAGGTCAACTGAAGCATCTATAGTTCTTTACACTCTCCTTGCTCTGGACCCCAAAACATGCCTGGAGTTCTCTTGTCTTTGTTCTAATCCTAATGTTGCCTTGGGCAGCAGGAACAACAGATTCTCAAAGTGCGAGGTGATTCCCACAGGTGAGAATAGTTATCCCTGATGGCCAGGCTGAACTCCAGAGCAGACAGAACTGTCTCCTGAGAACCAGCTTGTCCTTCAGGCATCAAGGACACATCTTGAGACTCCCAAACCGAGTCAGAATTGAGACGAGACAATGGTCAGCCTGACCCCACCCTGAGCATGACTGCTTCATCATGCATAACTCTTGTCCTTTGTCACAAATGTACCTCTACATACACAACCTCTACCTAATTTCAAAGCTTGTGGCAGTATTCCAAAGATGAACTTGGTGCGGCCAGGCTCCTTTAACTGTTCTCCTATCGAATGCATTGATCCAGTCTCCTCTTTAGATATTTTACTGTTTCTCATTGCTTTCCTTGGCATATTGGGACAGGTGACTGAGCCTAGCCTATGAATGTTACCAAGGCTTTTACCCTTAAATTTCAGTTAGTTCTAAATACTTGTATGACCCTGGTTTAGTCCCGTTAGCTCAAAAAAAGATATCCATGAGAACTGACATAATTTAAATATAGTCCAGGACTTAGTTCCTTGTAATGCAGGTTTTATCAAACACACTGCACCATCATTACACAGAGGAGTGGCAAGAGAGAAGGC
>PVIU01021352.1:0-31793 GCA_004026605.1 Ondatra zibethicus
GGAGAACCCATCAACAATGACACCAGGACCTATCTCTTCTGCATGTATTATCTTTTTGAGAACCGAGTCTTTTTGAATGCACTCCTTCCTAGGCCGGGAGGGATGGGGGTGGGCCTTGGACTTCCAACAGGGCAGGGCACCATGCCCTCTTTCAAGGAAGAAGGGGGAGGGAGGAGGGGTGGGGGGGTAGTGGGAGGGGGCCGGGAGAAGGGGAAGAAAGAAAAAAAAAATTTTATTTCTTTAATTATGTTCTTGAATGGAAAAAATAAAACAAAACAATGTATGGAAATAAAAGAATATGAAAAAACAAAAACAAAACAACAAAAAAAAATTTCAATGAATCCACTAGGCTTTATTCAGTCAGTGGCTTTCCATTACTGTTTCAATCTTCTTACTTATCATGGGCTGGTTTCAGTTATCCATTTCTTCTTGGATGAATTTTTGTGATTTGGATGAATCTAGGTATTCATCCGTTTATTTTATGTTTTTTAATATAAGATAATAAAGTTTTTCACAATATCGCTTTAAAATAGTCTGTAGTTTTGGGTATCTATTGTAATGTTTTCCATTCATCTCTGATTCTGTTGATTTTGGTCATTAACTTCTTTCTCTAGGACACGATGAAAGCAGACCTGTGAGGGAAATACATAGTTCTAATAGTCAAGAAAATATCAGCAATGGTGCAGGCAAATGATTTAATGATGTAACTAAAGAACTTCAAAAAATAAAAACAAACTAAGTTCAAATTGAGGAGATGTGAAGAAATAGCAAATATTAGGGCAGAAATAAATGAAGTAGAAAGATTAGAAAACAAAGAATCAAGAAATCTAAAAGTATGTTCTCTGAGAGGAAAATATTTACAAACCCTTGAAATGTGATTAAAAACTCCTCAAATGAACATACTTTCCAGCTTGCCATAATTAATTAAGCATAAATACAGAATAAACTAACTCTAAAATTAAATTTTTTTCATGAAAATATAACAAAATTCCAGATTTATATTGTGAACTCATGATTAATTGATTATTTGGAGTCTGTCTGATTTTTGTGAGCACCCTCTGAGCTTCAAGCTACAGGAGCAATAAACCACTTGTTTCGAAGGCGACCTGCTAGAGTTCATTCACTTCTTACCCACTGTAAACCAGAGGTTCTCACAAGAGATAATTGCTGTTACATTCAAGAGAAGCTCATGTACTATACTAATGTCCAATCCATAAATTGTGTGCTAAGGTGTGTCTGATACAAGTTCAGCTTGCCGCTACCCTGTAAATTTTACTTTTTGTGTTGTATACATTATTATTCTAGAAAAGCCTTTAATGCTACTATTCCTCCCCTGACTTTGAAGAGCAAAGATAACATTCCTTTTCTTTTTCTTATATCCTTAATATGGTTAATTCTTACCCCATTCTTACATTAGGCTAAAGATCTAAACAATCAGGATTCATTTTGACCCCAGAAATTATATTCATTAATGTAAAATGAACTTAAATCTTAATCAAACACATGGATTACTAGAAAGATGAGAGTGTTGGTAAAGTCATTGGATTGTTCTCTGTGGTGCTTAGTACAGCAATTCATTCATTCCCTCTGTCCTTTAGAATTCTAAAGTGCCCCATATCTAAGTCATAGGGTTGTATGTTAAGTGATGTTCTAAAATGATGCAGAGAATACAATCAAGGCAAACACCTCCCAGGTTAGATTCAATAATATAAGTGTCATTTACTTTCTTGTGTGTAATAAACACAAGAAACCTTCCTTGCCCTTGAGCAAAAGTCATTTCCTCCCTTACTCATTCTTATTGTACTGAATAATAACTTTCACATGCCTAATGCTATCATTATCAATAGCAAAGTATCAATGACAATAATAAATAAAGTGTGCTCAGAAACAAAATATGTTTTGTCGCCTAATAGTTCAAAGTTTATCCTGCCAGATGGAAAACTTCATCGAGTTTTCATTTCCTAGGAAATATGTAGAGTCAGAATAATTCCACACTTTTTAGAATGGAAAGAAAAGGAAATAGAGGGCAGGTCAAAAAGAGTGTATGTATTACTTATAGGAAAGAGCATTTCTCTCTGGATATATACAATGTCACTGCTACTGTTTTTGTAAGGCGTATTGCAGAGTATCTGCAACATCTAGTCAGGAAGGCTGGGAATTAATGAAAACAAAAACAACAAACTCTAATTTAATTGACATTAATAGGTGTGTTTAGTTGACATGCTAATAGTTACAGAATCCAAGATAAGGCTACGGTTGGCCATTCTAGAAATGTTTTTAGAAAAATTGTGAGGTTTTGTACCTTGTTTAATTCATGTATGTGGTCTAAATGATTATGTGCCACCAGATTTTCCCAGGGTTAGGCCAACCTTTGCTGTTATTTACACAACGATGTCATAATCATGAACGCACCTGACTTCTCATATGTGATAAAGGATTCAAGTATATACAATTTAAAATATTTCCATCCATTTCCTGGCCTGACTTTTATTGACATTCTCACTTATTACTTATTAACATAAGTAAACATGTAATAATGCTACAGTTTCCTTTCCCTACTCTTTTCCTGTTCTCTCCCTCCACCTCTTGTCTGTCTCTCTATCCACTCCTCCTCCATTCAGAACAGGGCAGGCCTTCCATGGGTATCCACAAAAGCCATATTATATTGAGGCAGGTCTAAGCTCCTTCCCCTGCAACAAAGTTGTTGAGGCATCCCTGCACTGGGAATAGGTTCCAAAAAAACAGCTCATGTGCCATGGACAGGTTCTTATTCCACTGCTAGAGGCCCCATAAACAGACCAAGCTACACAACTGTCATCCAAATGTAAATAGCCTAGGTTGGTCCCATGAAGGCTCCCTAACTGTTGAACCAGAGTCCCTGAGCTCCCACTAGTTCAGGTCAGTTGTCTCTGTGTGATTCCCCATCATGATTTTGAACCCCCCCCCTTGTTAATATAATTACTCTTCCCTTTCGTCGACTGGACTCCTAGAGATTGGCCCAGTTCTTGGCTGGGGACCTCTGCATCTGCTTCCAACAGTTACTAGATGTAGGCTTTCTGTTGACAATTAGCGGGCAATCAGGTGAGAGACTAATCTCCAAACTGGAACACCACCCCTGCCACTCAGTGAACTCGGTCCTCCAAAATCCACTCTGCTGCCCAGCCTCATGTGCCTGAACATTTTCCCGGTGACCAGCCTTTACCTGCAATCCTAGCAGACTACATGCACAAACCACACAAAATCTAACAAGTGGCACAGGCACAACCTACACCAGTTGGAAGAACAAACTGCATAGACACAGACACGCGTCACAACAGTTGGAAGACCAGATGAGTAAATGCTAGTGTAAGAATACATTCAACACTCTCCATATGTGGGAGACAATGGTAAAGCTTGAACTATATGTGAGGCACCTGGCAGTAGGACAAGGATCTATCCCTGGTGCATGATCTTATTGGAGCCCATTTCCAATGGTGGAATGCTATTCTCAGATTTATGCAGGGGGGAGGGTCTTGGTCCTGCCTCAACTTAATGTGCCACTTTGTTAACTTCCCATGAGAGCCCTTACTCATTGGGAGGAGTGGATGGGCGGTGGGAGAAGGTGGGGTGGGGGAGAACTGTGGATGGAATGTAAAATGAATTTAAACAAATAAATTAAAATTTAGAAAAGAATACACTCAACAACCAAAATTCAATAGGACACCACTAGAACCCGGTGATCCTACAATAACAAGACTTGAACATTACAATGCCGCTGAAACATGAGAAAACAACATTTACAATAACTTTATGAAGATGATAGAGGCTCTTAAAGAAGAAAGGAAAAATTCCCTTAAAGAAATTGAGGAAAAGACAAACAAAAAATTGGAAGAAATCATGGCAGCTCTTATAAAGTATCATTTAATTGAGGTGGCTGCTTACAGTTCAGAGGTCAAGTCTATTTTCATCATGGTGGAAAGCAAGGCCGTGTGTAGGCAGACATGCTGCTGGAGAAGCAGCTGAGAATCATATATCTTGCAGGGAACAGAAAATGGGCTATGATACCAGGTAGTATCTTGAACATAGGAAACCTCAAAGCCCACCCCCACAATAATGCACTTCCTCTAACGAGGTCATACTTACTCCTACAAAGTCATACTTCCCAATAGTGCCACCCCTATGAGCTTAGGGGAGATAATTATATTCAAACTCCCACTAGGTAAAAAAAACACATGTACATCAAAAATAGAAAATAAGTTTATTGGAGGCATTACCATCCAGAATGGAGTGATAGATAGAAAGAAACATGGAAAGAAAAGTGGACATTCAAATGTTATGTTAAAAATAAAAATTATTTGTATAGCAACAGAAAATATAGCAATAGAAGAGATTCAGAAAGATAATTCCTACAGTGCTGTTGTAGACAATGGTTAGAATACAAAGAAAAGTTGGTTGGTTTGAAGGACTTCAGCATAGGTCATGCTGAATGAGACCAGTGGCTGTGAAAACAGAGAAAATGAATCATATGATTGATGTTCTTCACTTTTATTTAAACATTTACTGACTATGGTTGACACTGTTCTCTTCTAGCCATTAGGATTACAAAAATGAGCTGTAGGCTCGGCAGACAAACTCACCATGAAAATCACCCCATTACCCATGCTTTCCATTTCAAAACCAAAATTCTAGTTCCCATTTACAACATCAAGATGGTTATTCAGTAAAGCTAGCAAAAGTAATTTACATTTGCAAAGTGTTTTGCAATTTAAAAATATCAGTCATGCATCTTACATTATTTATTTTCTAAGAATGCCAGGGAAAGAGCATAATGAGTTGTTCTCTTTATCTTTCAATGGGGAATTGTAGGTACATTTGTAGGCAACTGGCCTGTATTTACACAGCCTATAGATTTAGAATTGTACTCCCATATTTAAATTGAGCTCAATATGGCTTTCCTTCATAATTTCACACCATACATATTCTATTCTTCATGGTAAAGTAGTGTTTTCATTCCCTGTAATAATTTCATTTTAGTTTCTATTCTTTAAAGATGATTTGTTATTTAATATCATTAGTTTTCTTGCTATAGTCTTTATAAAAACAATTCTTTTATATTCATTGATTTTATAAAGTAGATTGCAAGGTTTTAATGGGTGTGTTGGTGTCCAGATTTCTCTGTCTGTGCCTGTAATGTACTTTTTATCTTGGAGGATGTTTCTCCTGCAGGGAAACAGAAAGGGAGTGGATATTGGAAAGAGGGAAGGTGCGGAGCTTAGAAAAAAAAAGAGTGGAGGTTAGGGAAACTGTGGTCAGAATGTATTGTATGAGAGAAAAATCTGTTTCAGTAAAAATATAGTTTTCAGGATATAGCAATGCTTTCCTTAAAAAGTGTTGAAAATAAAAACACACATAGCAAACATCCAATCCACATTAAACAACAATAAAATAAGTTTCTTTCACCCTTCAAACATTTTTAGTTTTCAAGTTTTTTATTCAAAACCTAAAAAAATCAAGATATTTTGCATATCAATTTCACAAATTCAAACAGGTTATCCATTGTTCCAAATTTTAAGATAATAATTTAGACTTTAATTCCAGTTTGTTTTGTTATTTTACTTCTAATCATACAACATATAAAACGTAAAATAATATGAAATAGTAAAATATCAGATTCTGTTGGAAGACCTTAATCTTAAAACATATAAGAAATAAAATTATATGAATTATTAAAGTATCAGATTCTGTTGGAAGATCTTAAAGTATAAAGCAGTAGGTGTAATTGCTTCTTTTAATGACAATGTAACATGGAAGAACTTAATAGCAAAAGAACAGACTTGGCCATAGACTTCATTCTAGGTAGTCATAAACACAGCAGTGGTTCAGCTCACTCTCATAGATTTTATTCTCTTTAGCAAATTTAATTCCCTAACACTCAAGTGTTGATTTCCAAATACTAGTCCCCAGTAGTCTCCAGTAATGAATCAGAGTTCCTTAGAAAAGTGTGTTCTGATTGCAGTGTTGAGGTCAGAATCACAAAGTCAGAGAAAGTTCAAAATATTTCAGAGACCTATAAAAGGGGAAAAAGAAAATAGGAACCTTGAAAATACAGTTCATTGTAGTAATATCCAGACAACTTGAGAAACAAAATAAACAGTACAATTTTAACAAACAACAAAAAAGACAAAAAGAGACCATACCATATAAACAAAGGAATAAATTGTCAATAAATAAAAAGGATATGACTATTAAATTATATACTTTTCTGTTCCTCTAAATTATAGTTCTTAAAATGCAACACAAACCAAAATTTGAGAGGAGTGAAAACTACACATTTCTTAAATATATAGATGTGTTAGAACTAATATCAGAAATATATATGACACCAGGAGCTGTGCAAAATGACTGATGGACCACTATATCTACCTACAAAGGAGAAAAAGAGGTAGAACATATGATCTACCATTTGAAGATAAGAATAGCTCTCATGACTCACAAACTAAGCTTCCTTTTTCTCAGCAGACAGATGCCATTTCAGAAAGCAGCAACTACAACACAACTCTCAGACCTAAACCTTAGGGAACATCATAGAATGGTGGGATTTAGGGTAGTAAGAATGCAAGATTCAGGGGACAAGGATATCTATTGTAAGATTAAGTCTTTTTATATGACACGGAATGTGAACACATGAGTTCTCAAAAATATTGTTTCATAATCAAGCCATGAGTAATGATGATCTGTGTATCATTACAAGGCTGTGACTTTCTGGTAAAGTTCTGGCATGTTTCTCCTTTGGCAGCTACATGGCATCTCTCTGACTCAGTCTTCTTTCTCCCTGAATTCAGTTTAGTTTTCCTGCCTATCTATATTCTGTCCTGCCATAGGCCAAATCAGCTTCTTTATTAACCAAAGGTAATAAAACATTTTCATAGCATACAGAGGGAAATCCCACATCAACCTCTCAAAGAGCTCTTTCCCTAAATGAAAATCCAGTTAATGAGTGCTGAGAGATCAGTTTTTCTAAGGAATGATCCTCCTATATGGGTATCTAATACCAAATAGTCCTAAGTCATATACATATGAGCAACACAAAATGCACTCAGTATGTTGTATTTAAATGTGTGTGTGTGTGTGTGTGTGTGAAATAATAATAAAGAATAAGAGGCCATGAAATTGAGATGGAGTATAGGGGGCAGATATGGGCTTTTATTGCAAATGAAGCACACATATATGAAATTTTAAAAAAGCAAAAACAACAACAAAAAAAACCCCGAAGATTACTAACAGAACAGCAGTACTATAGCACGCAATGTCTTTATCTAAGTATGTGGAACTGAGAAATTGCTTCTCTTTATTCTGTTGACAGTACGAGACCTAAGGATGCTACCACATATAGAGTAGATGTTAAACACACCTCATAACATCCAAGAATGAGTAGGTAAAAATAAAATAATCATCCAAAGTCTTTGAAAACTTGTAAACCAAAAGAAATGACAAATATTTCTCAGGTGATGTTTATCAAAGTTTGTCTCTTGAAGTGTTTATGGCTGAAAAGAATATCCTATTTAAAAACTAATGATAAAAAACTAATAGTGAAGCTATCTGTTATTTATTATGAATAATGGCCTAATAGAATAGAATAAATGTAATAATGTGAAGTTGAAATAAATAATCTGACTTGAAAGAATTACAGAAAGAATGCTAAGGAGATTAATAAAAATAATAGGTTTATCTTTATAGATATTTAATTTATTTTCCTTTTTTATAATTTGAAGTATAACTACATCATTTTACCCTTCCCTGTCTTTCCTCCTGATCCTCCTATGTCTGACACCTCCTCCATCCAATTTAAAAACTTCTGCTTCTTTAACTATTTTTGTTACCTGTATTTATAAATAAATCAACATATAAATATAACCATTGAGTCCATTCAGTTTTGCATGCATATATATGCTTCTAGGGATGACTACTAACTGTAAGACACAAGGAAAAATGAAAAAGGATTTCAAAAAGGTAGAAAAGATTTCCCAAAAAATGAGGAAAAAGAGCAACTAACTATATAGAAATAATGGAATATTACTGAGTTTTAGAAAAGAAATATGAAAGTATAATTCAAACATATTTTTATCAACTGATGAAATTCTTTAGATATAACTTTAAAGTTACACATGATATCATTAGAATGAATATATCTTAAGCACTGTCAATAAATCTATTATCAATGTAACCTCGAGAAATGTTGAATTTTAAAGGAAGAGAAAATATACTTTCAATGATTCAGTTAGCACAAGAGAGATCTTTAAAAAGTTTCTTATTCTGGGTAATTAAAGCCATAACTACATGAAATAGCATCTACAGAAATTTAGAAAAAATAAACTAAAATATGTGAATATGGACATAAAATGAAATAAGAAAGATATGTAGACATTAATATATATAATTTAATTTATATTTATACCATTTACTTATGTTTCCAGCAAAGCACAGCTCTTTTTGTGAAATTTGAAAGCCATATACTCAAGAATGCAAATTCATTGAATTAAAGAACTCTTAATAATTATAAAAATAATTAAGAAGCATTCATCAAAATGTAATTTCATTAAATACAATTTAAAATTAATGAGCTAAAAGGTATTAGTTTTATTTCTCTTGATAAAATTGATTCAAATTTCAAGGAAAATCATTTAATATTGTCCCTATTTTCTTCATTTGAAAAAGTTGCTATGTCTCATTATTGCCAAGTTTTAATTAATATTCTACAATTGCAATAGAGAGTTGGCTATTTTCTATCCTGTTTCTTGACAGTGTTCTCTTCTGAAAGGTTCTGTGATCTGTACAGTTCTCAAAATATCAATCCTTATTCAAAATTATCGCCACAGGTCTACAAAATGCTGCAGTGCCTGTTCTCATTTTGCTGTGTAGGCAAAGACTATAAAATTCTCAGAGTGTATTCTCAGTTTCCTCTATAGGCAAGACCTTTCCATAGATTTCGTTTTTCTTCCAATGCAAATCAAAGAGTAGGAACTAGAACGTTTTCTTGATTATGCCAAGTAAGTTTTGTTTTTACATATCATAATACAGATTTCTGAGTTTGGAAAAACTGTGATGTACTCCATAAAATTCAGTGGGTGCCTTTTTCATTACCAGTAGCCCATGCTCATTGGCAACATATCTATTGTTGATGGAGGGAGGGCCTGCTTTTGTGGTCCTGGCTACCCAGCTAGCTTACACCTGAAGTAACCACACAGAAATTGTATTAATTAAAACCACTGCCTGGCCCATTATCTCTAGCCTCTTATTGGCTAACTCTCACATCCTGATTTAACCCATTTCTAATAATCTCTATTCACCACGAGGTCGTGGCTTACTGGGAAAGATTTAGCATGTCTGACCTGGCATCTCCATGGCAGCTCTCTCTCTCTCTCTCTCTCTCTCTCTCTCTCTGCTTTTCTTCCTCCAAGAATTCAGTTCTGTCTTCTCCGCCCTATCAGATCTGCCCTATCAGGCCAAGCAGTTTCTTTATTAATTAACCAATGAAAGCAACACAAATACAGAAGGAACTTCTACACCATTTCCCCTTTATGGTAAAACAAAAAAGAAAGGCTTTCACTTTAACATAGTAAAATTACGTATAACAAGTATCAAGCAAGAATTACAGTTATAATATTTATATCTATTATATCTATTTTATTTTTTAGCATAACAAATGAAAAATATAACTATTTATCTATTCTTCAACACCATCAAAGACTCCAGAAGGAAATAATATTACCTAAGTGAACAAGAACTAAGCAAATTCCAAAACTCAAGAAATGACAGAGACGTCTTGCTGCCTGTACAGTCACCCAAAGTTCTTCTGTAGCATTGGGGCATCCAT
Organism: Ondatra zibethicus; assembly: GCA_004026605.1. Taxonomy (NCBI): domain Eukaryota; kingdom Metazoa; phylum Chordata; class Mammalia; order Rodentia; family Cricetidae; genus Ondatra; species Ondatra zibethicus. The sequence continues at coordinate 9,854 of PVIU01021352.1, forward strand.
CTTCAGCATACAGTGCCATGGTATCCAGCAGACATTTCCTTGAAGCAGGAAATTTTAAAAGATAGTTCAGTCACTGTCTTCTGTGTCCTGCAGAATGTCTCGCAGACTCTTTCGTGAAACAGGAAAAGGATCATCTCACCTTTAGGCAAGTTCAGCAGTCATCTCTCTGTGGGTACTGCATGTCCAGTGAAGCAGTCCAGGCAAGAGCAGTTTCTTGCCCAAATTGCTAGTAAACTCCATAAGGAAGCTTTTTGATGCCCATCTTCCTCTTTAAGTAGGTTGGTGCTGCCAGGAGCAGACATGTCTCATTGTCATGAAAAGTCCTAAGTTATTAAAACATTTAAAATGCCATATTCTGTAGTCTTTGAAAGATATGAAGAATGCCTATCCATCTGAAATGTACAACTAGAAAATCTAACTAACATGACTACAAACTTGACTATTATAGATGATTATCTATTAATCTATATTTTTAATTATACATTACATTTTTAAATACGGCACATAATCACAACATCTTAATCAAGTTCAGAAATATGCATATAACAAAATTGACCTTAAATTTATATCAATAAAGCAAAATCCATACCAATGCAAATAATTCTTATCTATATCATATTGCAGTGTACATTTCTACCTCTGATTAAGATACTTATATATTGTTTATTTATTGATATATATATATTTACCATATTGCAGTGTACATTTCTACCTCTGATGAAGATACTTATACATTGTTTACATTTGGAGGTCATTGTCCTCATTTACTGCACAGTTGTCTATTGTCTTAGTATTTAGGTTAGATGGCTATTAGGAATTATATATCAATAGTCATCTATGTTTGTCATATTTATAGTTAGACTAATCACGTTCTTTAGATACATAGAGATTATATTCTGTATAAATAGATAATCTTCAACCTCTTCAAAGAGCTGTAGAAAATGGCATTTAATCTAACTTAGAGTTCTGTGGCAGCAAAACACAATCGTTTCTTGCAACACCAATCTATTCCCAAGAGATTTTTGAGCACCAAAGACACTCCACTTGGAGCTTGTCTTCTTGGCAAAACCGGCCTTTGGGCAAGGAACTGCCCATACCTCAACTACTGACAAAATACATAGCATCTGGAAATGGATAAGCAGAACTGTCAAATCTTGCCAAGACAGGGTAAGATGGTTTTGAAAAATTTCTTGCCTTTAAAAATAATCTGTCAGTTATTCTAGGTCTTAGCCAAAGTTGGTTGCTTCAATGCTGCAAATGTGACTTTGGGTGATTGCCCAGGTAGCCACTTGTCTCTGTAATTTGGTGCATGTTTTGGAAATTGCTTGATTGCACTTCCTAATTACTAAGGTAACATTATTTGCCTTCTCGGATCTTCGATGGGATTGAAGACTAGATAAATGTAGTTACTTCCCTCTCATGACGTGGCCAAGTTATTTATTATACAAAACTTAAACTAGTTAGAATAGGATGTTTGTTCTTATTGTATATAATTTTATAGTAGGTTTAGAACTCTCTTACTTAAACAAAAGGGAGAGGTGCTGTGGGAGCTCCTTCCTCTCTTTCAGCTAATAGCCTTTAAGATACCAGCCCAACTGGGCATGGACTCTTTGGCTTTAAAAGCAGTGGTAGCCGTACATTTTCTCTCTTGCTTTGGACTCTGCTTCCGACTACTGGACTCCTTTCCTGGTCATGCAGAGGGCTGTTGTCTAGGATGTTTATCTGTAAGTTTTTCCTTTAAATAAATAACCCTTTTATTAATCATAATTCCAAACTGGTGTGGGATTGTTTTGTGACTTATGCCCATAATGTATCATCACATGACTTCCTGAAGTAAAGCAAAGGAATGCAATGTGAGTCCAGCATTAGCATCTGGATATAAATTTACTTGCACAGGGATAAAAAAAATCTGTATTGATTATTAAAGAATTAGTAACTTCCAATAATAATAACTACAAATAAAATCTCCAAACATTTAAGGATCTCTGGATGAATCAGGATATCCTTCTGTATATGTGTTGCTGTTATTGGTTGATGAATAAAGCTGTTTCAACCAATGTCTTAGCAGAATGAAGCCAGGCAGGAAATCCAAACTGAAATAGGAATAGATAGATAGATAGATAGATAGATAGATAGATAGATAGATAGATAGATAGATAGATGATAGAAAGATAGAGAAGGTGGAGTCAAGGAGATGCCATGTTGCTGCAAAGGAGAAAGACAATGGTCTCCCAGGGATTACATACCACTACCATGGTTCATTATCATGGCTCTACAAGATAAGAAATGGGACAGGGTTTAGGATAAATATTCTTCCTCAAATTGGATACTAAACATGGGATGGAGTAAGGCCAATGGCTAGAGTAACCAACTTAGAGATAAATGACCTGGAAAAGACTGTGATCTAATGCTGATTCCCATTTATAGTAGTCATAGTTTTCCCAATGGCCCAATGGGAAGTTGGTATGCAACACTACAGTTTCTCTTTCTTTCTATTTACCCTAGTTATCAAACTATCAGTTTCTATGCACACATTCCTCCAAAACAGATTATGGATGTTTGTCTTTGTTTCAAGTCTTGTTTATAAGTTGTTATGGGCAATGGTCAGGGAAAAAACTGAAAAAAGGAGATTAGATTCAGGATCATTTTTTAAAGAAAAAAAAGGGAACTGCTGTGGGATAATCTTCTTATACCTCAGTAAGATTTGTCACTCATATTGGTTTAATTAAACACTGATTGTCCAGTAGCCAGGCAGGAAGTATATGTGGGGCAACCAGACTAAGAGAATTCTGAGAAGAGGAAAGGCAGAGACATAGTCACCATTCAGATACAGTGGAAGCAAGTTGAGAATGCCTCACTGATAAAAAGTACCAAATCATGTGGCTAAATATCAACAGGAATTATGGGTTAATTTAAATTGTAGAAGCTAGTTATAATAATCCTGAGCTAATAGGCCAAACAGTTTGTAATTAATATAAGCCTCTGTGTGTTAGGATAGGGCAGGACAGAAGCTTCTATCCACATGTGGAGAAATAAAAATATGATTTAGGGGAAGCAAAAAGAATATATGGTTTTAATGATTTCAAGGAGGTATTAATGACACAAATAAAGAATGCGCAAGTATTCAAAGAGGCACAAGGAATTTTTCTATGCTCCCATTTTAATATATATATATATGTGTGTGTGTGTGTGTGTGTGTGTGTAAAATAGCAAATGAGTTTTTGAATATTTGTATACATAAGACATGTTTAAGTGTGCATGTTTTAATATCTTTATGTATTGCATCAATTTTATAAAGCAGGTACTCCTTAATATTTTTATTACAGAGTAATATACAAATTGAATCACATCTACAGTACAACAAAAATTATACATGTCAATAATTGAAATTTGCAAATAAACAATCTGACTCTTGTTGTTTTTTTTTCACAAAATTTCATAGTCATCCTATAATATAATGGAAAATACTAAATATAGACTCAGTTTCTCTCTTCAATTATTTCAGTTGAAAACTAGACTGGATGGAATGATACCTAGGCTTTGAATGTGATGTTTCTTTGATACTGCAAATATGAATTCTTTTTACCTTTCTGTATCAGAATCCACTGACTTCTAAAAGAAAAGTCATTGAAGATTTCCATGGCTATAATATGCAGATCTATGTGGCATTGTTTCTGCTCTCACTACAACCTGAATTTGGAAACACTGAAATATAGGTATCCTCAGATTTCTTATGGAGGAATCCACTTTTTTGGTATATGTGTTGAACTACAAATAGGGAAACACACTGAAGGGGGGGGAATGAAAGACTTCATACAATGAGCCTAAAAAAGAACTAAAAAGATTTGAATGTTCATCATAACCCATACTGTGTATTGGAAGCATCCAGGCTTATAGTCTTATCATATATGCTCATTATGCTGTTTCCAAATCTGCTTCTGTCTCCAGAATCAGATACTGGTGTGTGACTCTTGGCTACTTCCTTCTGGAAACTACACTTTTCTGATACAAGCATTTTACTATGAGCTTCATTTTTGCTCTTGGCTCTCGGCTTAGGGCTAACCATGAGGAAGAAACTTAGGTTAACTTCCCCATCATCAGGAAACCAGGCCTCCTTTTATGTTACAGATGCAATGAAATCTTCATTGGGTGTCTGTGTGCCATACTGTTGAATGATGTCTCATGTATTTCACTGACCTATTATTTTAAAACATATATGGAATACCATACAGAATTCTACCTTTAAGGAAATTTTAAGTGAGTAAAAGGAAGAGAAAAATCATTATGGATTGATAATCATGAAAAATTTTAAGAAAAATGTGTAGTGATATTTTGTTCGTGATCTAACAAATAAAGTTTGCCTGAAGATCAGAGTATAGACCTAGCCACTAGTTAGCCATAGAGGCCAAGCAGTGGTGGCACACTCCTTTAATTCCAGCACTTGGAAGGCAGAGCCAGAATTGACTGCTTTACAAACTTTTGTCTTCTTTCAAGAAAAAAATTGTCATTCTAGTTATGGGGTCATTTGTTTCACAATCTACATCATTTTTTCTTAAATAATTATACAGTTATTAAATGTCTTCTTCACTCATCTTTTAACCTTACCTCAACTTTCATATCAGAACAGAGAATAGTAGATCAGTACTCTGTTCTTTATTTACATTTGCATTTCTAATATCACTCAAATTTATTAGTGAACATCACTATAAGTGTGGTCAATGAAGAAACAAAAATAATATATTAGGACTCTTTGATAATCTATTTTAAAATAGACAATATTTAGCTACTGATTTCCAGTATCAAATAAAATGGGTAACTTTGTGGGGAAACAAATAGATAGATAGACAGACAGAGAGAGGGAGAGAGAGGGGTGTTTAAGAACAGTGTATGAGTTAAATAAAAGAGATAGAGAATATATGTGAGTCTATTTATTTAAGTCAGAATACAAAAACTTTTGATTAAGTGAAGTTCTTCACAGTTATTATGGATACAGATTACTGATATCTGGCAAAATATTTTCTTAATTTTGTAGAATCTAGAATTTTTTCAGAGCTCTTCATGGATCCTCTACCTCTTGTTTCCCTGTTTCCCTTCCTTTCCAGTGGATGCTAAAGAATCCTGTTTTTTTTTTTCAGATCACATATAATTTTATTAATTTATTAAACTTCTTCCAGTTCATGATCCATTTGCTTGTTCTGTTAACATTTAATCTTTGCCTTCACTAGGTTATTTTGGATGTAGAAATTAATATCTGCTACTTCGGGCTTATTTTTCCGACAGAGAATGTAACTAGCTTATTATACAACCTCTAAACTTCAATCTGTAATGGCCATGGAAAGTCATCAGAAGGCAGCTACTGGTCTACTTTTGGTTATAGAATTTTTCACAGTTGTGGCCAGCTTTTAGAACAGTTAAATCATGCTCAAGTCACTCATTAAATGGCCTAGACTGCATGAGGCCACAGCATGTGCAGAACCAACTCAAATAATTTGATCTGACAATGTTCAACTGGTTCAGAGTAGAATCAAATTAATTGAGGCTACTGAGAGAATGTATATACAATAGAAAAGTCATTAACAGTTTTGTTGAAACATATAATAATGAATTGGGTTTTTAGCATTTTATTTGAAAATTAGATAAATCCCTTGTTCAATGTTTATATAAAACATTGCATGAAAATGTATACTTTTATTCTAATTAGAGTTTTCTTTTAGGTTTAAAAAATGGTAAGAGATGTCTCCTTAAAAGTTTTAAATACATAAAACATAAGGTTTTATTATCCCAAAGAGGGACATTCTATTATGCAAATATATTAATTCAGTTGCTAGTATGGCTACTAAACAGAAATAGATAAAGTTTAAATAAGAATTTTATGCTGAGGAATCACTGAGTAAGATAATTATCCATTTGGTATTACATAGCATGCAGGTTTAAAAACATCTTCTTTTTAATATGCATTCATCCACACAAATCATTTACTATGACTGTAGATTTTTGTAATTGCTGTAGGAAGGATAATCATTTGGAGAAAATGTAAGCAAACAGCACAAACATAGCATTTTGAAATGAGTTTAACACAAATGTATTTATTTTGAACCCAAAGCACCTATTTAGATAGAAAGGTAGGTTAAGAATATCTGAAGTCTTTACTGTTCATTCATGTTTATGAAAATGGTCATTGTATCTTATGTTCATGAATATTATATAAAATATGTGCATTTTGTATATATATGTATGGGTAATGTTATGACACACATATGAGTGGATAATTTCTGAGTGAAAATAGTAATATGTTATTGACTAAAAATTTAATATTTATAACACTAATCATTTTGTTAAACTTTTCATATTTTTGTTTTCCTTATTAATTCCAAGATTCTTTAAAACTTGAAATTCTTAAGTATGGATGTTTGTCATGCCTTACATTGAACAACTTACACACAAACAACTCAAATTTCCAAAATTGATGTCAGACCCTTGTCTCACTAATGTCCTTCAGTCTGTTTGCAAACTTATGTGACATATCTTCATCCTCATCCATGTTGGGCCAGCAGGGTCACAATCAGGCTGACACTGACACAGGTTTCTCTATGACAAGCATTATGACACAGGGAGACAGATTACTGTGGCTCACATGGGCTGAAGTTCCAGCTCTCACATACTTGTCCTACATAGTGGCTTGTGTGATGGCAATGACGTTGTGCAACCTGACGAGCACATTATTTGTATTGCTAAGTGGAGATATTTGTGAGTGTCTTTACTTCCTTTAAAAGTCACTTCTATTGTAAAGTAGACTAAGTTCCATTGCTAGCTTTTAAGAATTAGATGGCCATATTACCACAGAACTTGTACCTGGAAGCTATTTAAGGTTTTTCTTTACAGAGTCTTTTCATCTCTGTGTCTCTAGCATCTCTTCTCATTTTCCTACATCTTTCTCTGAAGTACTGACAGAGATTAAGATTTGTCTCATCCCAAATCTTCCTGTCTAAAACGCACGTAGACATCAAGCTTTTGTCTCAATACTTCCTTTCTTTTTTCAGCAAAACTCCTTGGAGGGTTGTATACTGAGTCTCTCCAGATTTTCTCTTGAACTGGCTTCAATCAGATTTTTCCACTGAAACTGCTCCTCTCAGTGTTCCATGACCTCCCATCACCAGGTCGACCTCTACATTGTGAAACCACCTTAGTTCTTGCCTTGCTTCACCTATTATCAGCATGTGATGAAGCTGATCACTCGCTCTGCCTTGAAATCCTTCCTCTCCTTTCAGGATACTGCAGTCTCCTAGCTGGCCATGTGCTTTTTTCGATGCTCTTTTTTTTATTTGTTTTATTTAAGTCTCTTAATTTTTGTGTGTTCCAGGACTTAGTTCTTGTAACTCTTTCCTTTTATGTCTGTATTCACCTGACTATAGGGTTATAAATACTCACAGGCTCATGTTTTTTGTGTGCATGTTAAGCTTGCATTGCATTGCCACCTGCATGGTTAACATCTCCCCTCAAAGGAAAATGGCAATTACAGGTATCCCATTCCTTCAATGGCCTCTGGTCTTCTGGAACCATCTGTATCCTACAACTCTTAGTTTTCTCAATCTCAAGCACAAGAATTCATTTTTTCCTCGTATCAAATTATAAAACTCATAATCATTACCTTAATTACTGCACCAATCACATCAATTATTTTGGAAAATCCTTTACAAAACATTCAGAGATTATGTTGAAAACAGTTGAGTCTTTCTAAAAATTTACCTCTCTGGGTCATGACATTACATCTTTTTCTAAGAATTATTGCGGTAGTGTCCTAACAGGTTTCTAAGTTGAGTTTTTAAATTTTGTCACGATTAATTCTGAAAACAGCAGCATAAATTAGCCCTAAAAGTAGATGAAAACATTTTTGTTTCTGTTCAAATGTTCTAAAACCAAAGTCTATACTATGACCCATTTAATTGCTATATAATGATCCCATTTCTTTGTCTAAACTTGTTATTGAATAATTCTCAGTAATATGGATCATCACAGTTTACCACTCTAATTATTCAAAAATGCACCAGGAACACTCACCCCATGTACTTTTACTCTTTCTAATTTAAAAACAGATATCAACACATATATCCTGTCATTTTTCTTAATTATTTTTCTACCTTACTGACTAATTCCTGGCCATCTTAATCCAACTTGGATCATTTTTTTCCCCATTGGTTTTATTCTTACTTAGCAGATAATGCAATCCAATATACTGTTTGTTTCCTTCCATTAACACATGCCCCAGTGAAATGGAACTTCTACATGGATGACATCTATCTAGTGGACAAGGCTGTAATTCATTCTAGTTTGACTGAGAATTGTCCACTTTTTTTTCACTGTTGAGTGTGTTCATTGAGCAACTGTCAAAACTGGTGATACTAGTTCATTAGACATTTGGGGAATAAAAGAATGACAGACGTGGACCTATATAGCTTATGAAATTCTTAAGCTACCTTTATCAATGAAATAAGTATCCTGCAATGGATGGATATAACCACATCAGAAGATTCAGTCATTTATTCCATCATAATTATGCACCAAGAAAGAACTGTCAAAAACCTGTGGAAAACACAGGTACATATTCATTAGAGGATGTCAGTATTATCTTCTGAAGCATACTTGATTAGAACTTGTTTATCCTTCTGGCTGTAAAAGATTTATAAGAACACTAAATACAATTGTTAAATACATGCAGCACAGAGATTTAGGTACATAAATTCTAATTAATGGGACACTATCATCAATTAGTAAATGGCAACAGAACATTTACTTTATTGACTTAACTAATGTTTCAATTAATAGCTGCATGAAATTTTTGTCATTAATAAAAATTTAATTTTTGGCATGAAAAATAGAAGATAAAAATAGGCTTAGGTGATAATTATAGGTTCAAGAATTATTGTCCTAACACATAGGTTTTGTTTTTTTATATATTGTAAATTAACTTCTTTGTATGTTTTAGTACATGCTATGATGTCAATATTAATATAATGTCCGTATTGTAACCTTTCAAAGTTATCTTAAACAAGCTTTTAAAATATAAATGTTCAAATTAAGCAGACATTATAATACATGGAAAAAAGTTAAGCATCATTTTTTTCCTCAAAGAAAGGACTTCATAAATGATGGTTTTATAGAAAGAACCTTTGGATACTACCATACTTATTTTTAGCTCATTGTTGTAAATTATGAGGCTGTGTGTCATGCTGATTGCTTCTGTCACGTACTATAGCAGCAATGGGTCTCCTATATTGTGTGAGAGAGAGACCACATCTCAATAAGCCATAACTGGATTAAGAAAAAGATATAAACCGTAGCATTGACATGTCAGACATTTTAGGAAATTCCTCTACAATGCGCTAGTTGGAGAACAGGCTCCAACGCTACAGAGAAACCCTGTCTCGAAAAACCAAAAAACTGTGCATATGTCAAATCAGTATGTATGACTTTGTTCATTTTTGATCTACCAGTAGGATATTCAATAGAAAATATGAATATTTGTGACTACTTGTCTCTGAGAATCAGCTCCAGTAAGACGCTTCCTGAAGGCAATGTAGATGTATTGTAAGATCCTACTCTTTTGTGTGCTTGATCACTAGATAATGATGTTAGTCATCTGGCCCACGGTTGCTTCATGATATTTCATGCGAAAGCCAAAATATCTGTAATGAGTGGTTCATCCTGGGAATGTAGCCATCATTCACAATATGTGGCTTGACAAGCCAGTGATTGATCGAAGAAATCACAGGAATCCAGAGAACATAAAACTTGGAAATATTTGGGATAACAACATAAAAGTCCATGATTATAATTGGTGGTCTTGGAGAGGTCATAAGTCAAGCAGAAGAGAAATAATGTGGACCTTAGTTAGGGAAAAACTGAGGTCAATTCTTTTAATTTTTTCTACAATGATAACTATTGGAATATCTTTTTTCTGGTTTGTTTTGTTTCTTTTTTTCTCTTTTTTATCAATTTTATTGAGCTCTACATTTTGGAATATCTTTTAATAAAGTCCCACATATACAAGGATATTGACTACCCATACTCGACAAAAAGGAAAATAAACAGGCACATTTAAAACGTCATCCTTTGGGGGACAGTCTGAGAAAGCATAATATTGGTCACGTTTTGTGGACACTAGAATATCAGAAACTAGGAAAGAAATGTCCTAAAAAACATGGACCACTTGAAATTGATTTCAGCATAAGAAGTAATCCTCAGCTATCCTCTAACTGAAATTCATCAGTAGGATGCAAGAGGGTAAGGGGAGACAGAGCTAAAGTTTTTTATCTTCTCTGGCCTTTCTCGCATCGATGTTACATCTACAGCAGGTATTGAATCCTTACAGAACAGCATTTTCATCTTTCAAATATCTTGCTCTCCATGACGTTGTTAACTCTATATCCTTACGTAGCTTCCTTAGCATTTGGGTGTTAAATGTTTCCCTAAATTGCTAATCCGTGATTACTTGACTTCCTTTAAAGCTGTCTTCCCCTGTGAGGAAAGTTTCTTTTAATGCTGCTATTCCCATCCCCACTTGAAAAGATGGAAACAATAACATTCTTCTTATGTTATTTGTAAGAGGATACAATTTACTTAATTCCTTACATGTTTTAATTAAACTCACTTCCTTGCTAAGAGCTCTAAACCATTAGGATTCGTTCTGACCCCAGAAATTATAATTTTTAGTTTAAAATGAGCTTAAATCATAATCAAACAGAGTAATTACTACAAAGATGTGTATTTGTAAAGAGCACCATTTTCACACACACACACATACATACATGCACACACACTTGTACACACACATAAGTTTAGCGCAACATGGACAACAAGTTAGATTTCTGACCTAGAATGGTTTTTAGGTATTCTAGAGAACAAATTAATGCTAAGTGCTACAATGTGGTTAATAAATTAAGGCTTTCTTAAGACTCAGATAAACATATTTTGGGGGGAGGGAAATGAGATGTCAAGAACCTAGTTAGTACATGAAATATTTGGAAAATGATATTGTGCATAAACATCCATAACTTAAACAGGTCTGTGAAGTCAGCATGCTACTAGAAGCCTCCAGTAAAAACTGTCATTGTCAGACATCAGAAAAAAATCAAAATTATAACTATACATATGATAACTCTGTACCTTAGATACAGCTTTGTAACAACTTTGGATGTTGTTACAAAACACTTGTGATTCCAATTTTGCACTCATCATGAGCATTCTGTAAGCACTGGTTAAAGTGACTTTAAATATTTGCATTAAATTTCATGAAATATGTCTTCAATTGCTGCTATCCCTTTGCTTCTGCCATAGGTTCATTTGAAGTTACTACATTTTAAAATTACACTATGACTTTTCATAAGTAGTGCAGTTATAGCCTCTGAATTACACACCACTTTTCTGCTGTACAACCATTATAACCTCATTCTATGATTCAATTTTGCTTATAGTTAAATATAACAAGTGATATATATGTGTAGAATAAATATGTATACACATACACATATGCAATATTATGTATGTTTTTCTTATTTATATGCAGTGTATTTCTTGAAATATTTCAGTGTGAGGCAGAACTGAATTTCAAGAAGTTCTATAGTACACTATGGTATTTTTCCCCATAGGAATATGTATATTTCAAAATGTTTCCTAAATTGTAACCATTCTGGATCACATAGTCTAATCTGTATGAGGCTCAAGTATATGTGGACTTAACATTTATGTAAAGTGATCTACAAATACTTCACAAAGACACAGAGGAAAAACTAAGAAAAATATAAATCCTATAAATCATTCTGCCTGTGAGTCTACCTATGTGGGCTGAATTAAAAAGATATTTCACCTTCCTGTAATCTATTCATTTTTTTCAGGTTTTTACAATGTGAGACTCCTAACCTCAATTGGTAAAATTTAAGAGAATAAAGATACTCATGCTGTATATCAAAAACTTTAATCTTAAGCCAACTACCAAACCTGATACTTAAGCAATTAAATAAGGGTCTAATCCCTTCCTATGAAAGATTTATCTTTTGGAGTCTCTGAATTGATCTTCAAAGATATTTTCTTAAGATTTCCCAAGAGTGAGATCAACAATACATAACAACTGTTTGAATGCCTATTTTACCACAGATATTACACCTCTACAATAAAGTAAGGCCCAGTACAAAATCTGTGACATTCACCCATGCTTGTGAATATTCAGATTTTATGTCAAGTTGTCTACTACCTTGAACATCACTGAGGGACAATTTAGGTTCTGAGTGAAACTATAAAAGAAGGGTCATAAGAAGGAATTGTTTATTTTGGAGTGCTTGCTGAGGCTTACTGTATAGTGAAGTATTGTGGAAAAAAAGTCTTAGATTCCTGTTCTAGTATCACTTTGGAACAGGTTTCTGGAAATTCTCATTTTTCTGAAGCAAAATTAGGATTGTGAAAATTCTTTCTCCTACCCCTTTTTCTGTGAATCAAGCTAGCTGGTGACAGTAATAGTTGTTTGCCTATCCCCTGAGTTCAATTAGAGTATCTTTCAATGTATCAGGTTATCAGTGCTATAAACTCCTGAAAAATAGATAGCAGGCCCTTCATTGTACATGAGCTGAGCACAGAAAAAATATAACTGACAGTTATCTGATAACAAGAGCACTTTGATATAATTTATTTCATCTAGTCCGCTGTAGATCGTAAATTCTTCATAAATCTGAAGAATGGCTATAAATATTCTATTTCTTTTTATGTTTGCTTACCTTTTTTATTTTTTGAGATAGGATCTCACATTGTAGACAGAGGCTGACCTTAAATTCACTATGTAACCAATGTTGGCCTTCTGCCTTAGCGTATAGATTATAGGCATGAAACATAATGCCTGACTCTATTTCTTGAAGAAGGAAGAGTCTGGTGTTTGAGAAGTATAGAAGAGTTGGTACAGAAGAATAAGAAGATGATAGATGGATGGAAAATACCTCTCGGGGAACTATAAACTCAGACATATAAGAGAGATTAAAGGAGACTTTCTCATTCTCAAAATGTGTTCCAAATAATAATACAAAATATAATTTTTCCTTTTTCTCTCAGTATCAGCGTTTATTTTATTTATTTTTAAAGTGATGATTCAGAAATGTTACATGAAGATTAGCACCAAAACATTATTCTGGGCATTAATATTTAGCTTTTTATGAAATAAGGTAAAAACTCTACCACATTTATTTCATCCATGAAATCTAAAATTTTGTAGTATTCATCTTGTGTAGTGAGCACTTAACTTACTATCACTCATTACTATTTTGCATTTTATGTCACTTCTATCATGACCTATTTAGTATTTTATAGAATCATTTGAAGATTGTTTGTTGTATAATGCTTGTGAGGTTTCCATCCTGTGATAATCTGTTAACAATCTCATTTTGTTTTACCTGTCAAAATCTGCACTATAACTCACTAACATTGAATATGTGCTGAAGATTTAAAGCAATGTAAAAAAAAAACCCTTATAATAAAACTTTTCAAGACTCCAATTGCTAAAACATTTACAGAAAAAGAATATTTTTTGCAAGGGGAATATGAAACTGCCTAACTCAAGATAGCATGTGCAAGAAGTTTTCTGTAATGAACACTTCTAAAGAAAATAAGCAATCCATTTTGCTAGACTTTTAGTTTTGTATTAAACAGTTAGAGAAAAGAAAATTCACCAAAGATAAAAGAAATAGATGTGACTTCCTCAAAATTATTATTCCTATTTTATTTATTTATTAATTTAGGTTCATGCAGTACAGTCCATTAGTGACTTATTGAATGAAAACCCAGTTTCAGTAAAGAAACATTGTAGAAACAGAATTTTCTTTTATTCTGTCTTTCAATACACAAGAGCCACTAAGTTCACCTATTACCACTGAGCAATTTATCATTCCAGAGCTGTTAGTGTTGCCAAGGCTGTCTGATATTATACATTCTTTTTCTTATATCTGATCAATAGGATTGACATAGTATTTTTTCTTTTTTGCCCAATAAGACAGCTACCTTTCAATGCTTACATCATTTTATTACTTTGTGTATGTGACATAAACTGTCAGATTTAAAAGGATCAGGCATGTGAGCATAATGACTTCCAGATATGAATAAAATATCAAGAAAATTAGATCAACATTTAAGTTTCTTGTTCATTTTGTCCTTTTTTGTCTCCCTTACTTTGGATATTAGTTACAGTGTTTTCAGGAGAAAGCTGTTATATGAAGTAGTGAATAAAACTTTAACATTTTAAGAACCATAAGATAGAGGAAAATTTTAAATATTTTAGATGGAAAAGTGATAATATGGAAAACATTCAATAAAGTGACCAGAAAAAATATTTTCATTGGTTATAATATTATTAATCCATTCATTGACTAAATGATTCACCAAATATTTATTACTGACATTTGTGAGATAGAGATGTGCATTTATATTTTTTGCACAATCCCTGTACATGCAATCAGTCTACTACAAAAAGAGAAATATCACTGTTCATAGACTAATATATATAGTTTAATTATAAATGCATTCCTTCTTTCAGAAAATGTTTCCTAATTTTTATAATTTTTATCATATCCACATGATTGGAGAACATTATATTAAAATGAATAGTGGAATACACACAGATGATATTGGAGGCAGGGAGAGTTCAGGAATGGGCTATTAGAATCTCAAGTGAGTAGCCATCCATAATGATGACAAGGCCCTCCAGGATTACAGTGGGGGCCTACTTCAGAAAAATATGTAAAACTATTTCCATTATGAAATCTTCATTTTAAATAAGAATAGAAGTTATAATCAATTGTGAGCATTAAATGATTGAAAAACCTTACAAAAATATCTTAAAAATCAGTATGCTGCATATACAAATTCAGTGAATTCTTATCAAATTTATTTCATCTGTGAGGCCCACAATCCTGTACTATTCACATTTTATTGTGCAACCAGGGACTTTAATAACTCACTCTTTAGTCTTTTTATGTCCCTGCTATCTTGGTACCTTGATTCCAAAACTGTCAAAATGTGCAAAATGACTTAGAATATTAGGAAATTGAAGGAAGATGAAGTTTGAATAAAATATAGAAGGCTTGAACACTTATTTTGTGTTCTCTACTTCATGTAAACCTATTATTTTCCCAGGGACTGAGATAGAATAAAGGAAGGAGACTCAATTTTGTAGAATATGCTTTCCGTTTATATCAGTATAGAGACTGAAGTGAGGACTTAGGACCTAAGAGTGTTTGCTGCTCTTTCACAGAATCAGAGTTCAACTTACAGCACCCACATCAGGCTGCTCACAATAACAAGTAATTAAGACAGAGGATGTGATACACTCTTTTGGTTTCTATGGGCATCCACAAACATGTATGCATAAATACAGGTATATACAAACATGCACATAAGTAATAGAGTTTATTAATGTTTTTTTAAGTTTAAAGTGTAATTAAAACATTTCTCCCTTTCCCTTCTTCCCTCTATTCCCTCCCATATATACTGCATTCCTGTCCCACTCTTTTTCAGAGGCATGGTCTCTGTTTTCATTAATTACTATTGCAAGCATTTATGTATAAATAGACAGAAATTTCTAAATATAACTTGTTCAATCTATATAATGTTACTTATAAGTATGTTTATAGGGTTGACCACCAGCATTAGACATACAGTTGGTATGTACTTCCCTTGGAACTCCCCGATTTCTTCAGATGCCTATCATTCTTTGTGTATGACTGAGAACTTGTAGATTTTCCATCATCCAATTTAGAGTGGCCATTGATGTCATCTATAATAAACCCATTTTTGAACAGTTATCTTGGTGAGAATTACAAGTGTCACCTCTGGCATTATTAGGATACATAATCTAATAACAAACTCCTCAATTTCCTGGTTCTTACAACCAAGATGACCCCACTTCTGTAATATTTCCTGAGCCTTAAGTGCAAGAGGGTTTTGTAGATGTAACCATTGGGACAGGGCTCTAGAACTCTGCATTTTGGTTGAGTTTTTTTTTCCCTGTATAGTCTCAGTCTGTTGCAAACAGAATTTTCCTTTATGAGGGGTAAGGACTATAGTTATCTGTGGCTATTAGGGCAAATGTTTAGAATATAGTTATGGTCTTTCGTGGTTTGGTAAAGTAGTGATGGTGAATCCTTCTCCAAAACTATGACTTCATTAGCACTGAGTAGTTTTCTAGGTTTCTAGTACCAGACATAATTTCCCTGGTGCTGAGTCAGTCTTATGATCAATTAGAGAACTATCGTTTACTCCCAGGACAAGCATGCTGTTACTGCACTCTAAAGCATATTGTATCATGTTCTTATATGATGTGGTTTATAACACCATAACTCAGTATGACTTTGATTGATTCCCTCCTTTGGAAGCTTGAAGGTACATTCTGGTACCATAAATACTAGTCCTCTGGGAGGGTTGTTTTTTTTATCATTTCTATCTCAGGAGTGAGTCTCTGGGTTCCATTTCTGAAATGCATGGCAATACTGTTTTTTTAAAGTTGCTGAAAGAAATGTATTGAATCATTTTTTCAAATGATTACAAATGAAGGTACACAGTTCAGAATATTAAGGATGCAAACCATAATTGATAGTGTGATAGAGGGAAATATTTTCTTTCCTATACATAATGACATTTACTCTTAATTATGATCAACATACATAACAACAGTTTTGCATGTGTGTGTGTGTGGGGGGGTGTTGGCCCTGTAACAGGTAAGCACAAAGGCTCATAAAACACTCAGAAAAGTGTAGAAGGGAATTACAATCTAAGCTAACTCTAAGAAAAAGCTAAAAAAAAAATCATGCCTATACCACCACCTTGTCTACAACTTACTAAGATCTTTTTAGAATGAAATGTGTCTTCCTCTAATAAATTCATAATCACCTTATGTTTGACACTAAGTCTAAATGATAATAGCTCAAATAAAAGCTGTAACCCAGTGGAAAGGCCTACAATAAATATACAATCATAGTTCAACTAAGAGCATAGAACTTAATGCCTGATATTTTCAGAGCTCACCCCAAAAGGACATAGAGCTAATGAAGTCTGGACTCAATATAAAACACTCCAAGGACTTGACCAGCTGTTAAAGGAAGAAGAAATCTGAGGAGAGAAAGAGAATGAACCATATTCCATTTGATGCTCAGTGTCTCTGTTACCCAGTAAAGATGATTGTCAGAATTTCTGTTCCTGATGATGCTACAATGAGTTATTCAAATATTGGCAAAGCATAAAATAAACATTTAATTATATTGCTGCTCTGGCAAAAGAAGCTTTGGATAGAAACAAAACCAAAGTTGGAAAATGGAGAGGATCAGAGACCTGTATACTGTGTGAGTGGATGTTTAAATGTACACAGACATAATTGTTTTAATACATTGCTATTTCATTTCTTATAAAATTGGCACAAATCTTGAGGCTTAAATGATATATGAATCCATTAATTGGTATCTTAGGCACTCCATTTTATGTACACATTTTCATTTTTACAGTGTGTGCTTATGTGTGTGTATGATGTTCATATCTGTGTTTATATATGTGGGGACTTAAATGGATGCATAGGTGTGGATACACTCATGAATAGTAGCCAGAGTTCAGCATAAGGTCTTTCTCCATTGTTCTTCCCCTTTCACATGAGTTACAGTCTCTTGTTCAACATAGTTATTATTATTTCAGCCACCTTGTTCCAGGAATGCCCTCTATCTGCCTTCCAAGTACTGGGATTTCAGATATGCCTTCATGCCAGCAAGACTATTACTTGAGTCAAGGAGTTCCCTGCTCCAATCCTCATATTTATTGTTAAGCACTTTATACTGAGTCATTTCCTTATAAACTTTAATTGGGAACTTTTTCTTTCATGCTAATGCAAAAATGATAACCTGCATAGTATTACCATAGATGATACTAGATAAAACACATGCATATGTAAGAGAAATTTTTGCATATGTGCACTTTACAGAATATTCTATTTTTCTTACTTCATTTTTTTTCTATTTTTATTTAATTGAAAATACATTTTTATACAACATATTTGATTCTGGTTTACCCACTGTGTACTCCTCCAAGGTCCTTCCCACATTCTCTCCCAACTGAATTCACACCTTTTCTGCCTCTAGTTATAAAACAAGCAGGCATCTAAAGAATAAGATAAAAGAAAATAAGAACATAAAAAGCATACAAATTGGAATAGGATGAAAAAACAAACAGAAGAAAGAGAGCCAAAAAAGGGCCCAAAGCACATATATAATTGCAATAACACAAATATTTGAACACACAGGAATTCAAGTAAATCAATAAGTTAGAGCCATAATAAAGATGCAGATGACATGCAAGGTTAGAAATGAATACCTGACACAACATGAGACAAAGAACTACCAAAGAGCCAATTAGTTTGTTTTGTGTTGGCCATTCCCTGCTTGATATGGGCCCTGCCCTTAGAAATTCTGTGTACTCCAGAAAGACTACATTGAAGAAGTCTGCTTTTTCACTCATGAGTGGTTATCAATTGCAGATGGCTTTTGATTTAGGGATGGAGCTTGTGTTTACTTCTCTGTGTAGCCCCACCTGCAGCATACACATACAGGTCCTGTAGAACACTCATTGCAGAATTCACACAACAAAAGCATGGAAGTAATCTAATTATACGCTGTTGTATTAGTGAAAGTATTAAAGTATAATCAACGAATGGAATGAATTCAATAGTAGGTAATATGACTGACTTCTTTGTAGTTATGCCTATCAACAACTCTAATCTCTGTTACTCAATGAAAAATTTACAGGTGCAAACACATTAAATAACCCAGTAAATCATTCAGAGTAAATGGTGCTTATAAGGATGGTGACACCACAGACAAACCAAACAACAACAACTACAACACAACCCCCACAAATATATGTAAAAAGTGCATATATGTAAGGAAAAGACCTGATTAGTCAGCCTCATCAAATTAAGCCATTTAACCCAATATGGACAAGTTTAACAGAAGCACCATATATGGCCTATCCACTCATGCTGCAGCATTGCCACGGCATAAAATTCATTTTCCATTTCATTCACATGAGGATGACAAAACAGAGTGCCCTCCATTAACCAACACTCCTGGTAATGAACAGATGGGTTTATGGACAAATAGCTGTCACTCAACACATCCTTGCTAGTAAAAGAAAGAACATAATGTTGTGCAGCAATTAACTATGAAAATGTGAACAGAAACAATAACCCCAGCTGGCTTGAGGACCAAACCATTCTTATGTTATTTATGTACAACAGGGGGTCGCTCGCAGTTTCTGGTTACACCTCCACCACACTGAAAGGCACATTAGTACCAAGCAGAGTAAATGATAGATGTTATAGGGGGCTCATGGGGATTTAGTATGATATCACCAAACCGACCACTCACACAAGTCACCCAGGCTGGCTAGACAAGAGTATCCTTGTTTCTTCTCTTGAGGTTGTGAGTGAGTTTGGTATGGACTCTGAGATTTTATGTTTTTTCAAATGAATTCTTCCTTAGTTGGTTTTTCCCATTGGGCAAGTTTGACATGATTTATAGTAGGTTTTGTTTTTTTGGTTTTGGTTTTTCTGAGTAACAGTCCTAATTATCTTGGGTCTTGCACGGTAGACCAGGTTGAACTCAAACATAGAGAGGTCCACCAGTCTCTACCTCTAGAATGCTGGAATTAAAGGCATGCACCACCACATCCCTCACCTATGGAAGGTTCTTTTTTCATTGATTTTTATTGAGCTCTACATTTTTTTCTGCTCCCCTCCCTGCATCTTCCCTCCTCTTCAATCCTCCCCCAAGGTCCCCATGCTCCCAATTTTCTCAGGAAATCTTGTCTTTTTCTATTTCCCATGTAGATTAGATCTACGTATGTCTCTCTTAGGGTTCTCATTGTTGCCTAAGTTCTCTGGGATTGTGATTTGTGGGCTGGTTTTCTTTGCTTTACATTTAAAAACCACTTATGAGTGAGTACTTGTGATAATTATCTTTCTGTGTCTGGGTTACCTGACTCAAAATGAATTTTTCTAGCTCTATTCATTTTCCTGCAAAATTCAAGATGTCTTTATTTTTTTCTGCTGTGTAGTACTCCATTGTGTAAATGTACCACATCTTCCTTAGCCATTCTTAGGTTGAGGGGCACTTAGGTTGTTTCCATGTTTTGGGTATGACAAGCAATGCTGCTATGAACATAGTTGAGCACATGTCCTTGTGGCACGATTGAGCATCCTTTGGATATATACCCAAAAGTGGTATTACTGGGTATTGGGGAAGGCTGTTTCCTAATCTTCTGAGAAATCGCCGCACTGACATCCAAAGAGGCTGTACCAGCTTACATTCTCACCAGCAATGCAGAAGTGTTCCCTTTTCCCCACAACCTTTCTAGCATAAGTTGTCATCAGTGTTTTTGATCTTGGCCATTCTTAAAGGTGTAAGATGGAATCTCAGTGTTGTTTTGATTTGTTGCTTGATTTCTCTGATGATTAAGAATGTTGAACATTTCCTTAAGTATCTTTCAGCCATTTTAGATTCCTCTGTTCTCTGTTTGGGTCTGTAGTCCAATTTATTTTGGATTATGTGTTCTTTTAATTACTAATTTCTTGAGTTCTTTACTGAAGATCTTTTCCCATTCTGTAGGCTGTCGTTTTGTCTTGTTGACTGTGTCCTTTGCTTAACAGAAGCTTTTCAGTTTTAGGAGGTCCCATTTATTAATTGTTTCTCTCAGTGTGTGTGCTGCTGGGGTTATATTTAGGAAATGGTCTCCTGTGCCAATGCGTTTAAGTGTACTTCCCACTTTCTCTTTAATAAGGTTCAGTGTGGCTGGCTTTATGTTGAGGTCTTTGATCCATTTGGACTTGAGTTTTGTGCATGGCGAAAGATATGGGTCTATTTTCACTCTTCTACATTTGATATCCAGTTATGCCAGCACCAATTGTTGAATATGCTTTCTTACTTCCATTTGATAGTTTTTGCTTCTTTGTCAAAAATCAGGTGTTAGAAGGTGTGTAGGTTATTAATATTTGGGTCTTTGATTCAGTTCCATTGGTCCTCCTATCTGTTCTTACGCCAATACCACGCTGTGAGTGGAAGGTGAATATGATCAATGTTATTTTAAAGAATTCCTAAAAATTTAACACAAATATATTAAAAATGTAAGTATTGAACTAGGTTTTTTTTATTGATTCTTAATGAAGATTATAGCAATAGGAGATTTTCTTTGTATAGTTATATCCTCAAACTCTTAAACAGGTCTTTTCTTAAATATGATAAACAAAACACAACTTTTCTTACTCCATCCACATTATAATTTTATTGCAATATCTTCACCCTTTTTAGGAGCAGTAATATGATCTTGGGATCATATCATCATATCAACCTTTGTGTTGCCCTGTAATTAGACATGTGAAGGGAGTCAACTCTCAGAAAGATTGCAAGTATTAATGATTTCCAGGATCTCTTTAGAGAGCAACTTAAAATTGCACAGCTTACTGTTATGATGGCCATTGTGGAGATTATTTACTAATGCTTGCAAAATGGGCATGTGGGATTTCTAGGCTAATTTACTTTGACCTTCCCTTTATTATGCCATCAACCACATTTTGATCCCCATCTGTAGGCAGCCCATTGATATTCTGACACACCTGCCATGTATTTGGCTCATGAAAATGACAGACCTAAAATATAGATGCAAAATGAGTATAGTCAGAATAAAAAAGGAACATCCATTTGGCAGTTCTTTAAAAATGAAACATGAGTTTCCTGTGTGAATCAACTCTACTCTTTAGCATCTTCGCAAAGATTTCAAATATTCCTTTAAATATCAATAGGGAAGTTCTCAGCTACAATACTCATAAAAGGAGTCATGTAGACATAAACCAAGTATACAATGACAGAATAAAATATAG
>PVIU01021353.1:0-31793 GCA_004026605.1 Ondatra zibethicus
CTGGGACTGAATGAGCATATGATCAAACCAGACTCTCTGAATGTGGCGGCGAAAGTTGGCAGATGGAGAACCCACAAACAATGACACCAGGACCTATCTCTTCTGCATGTATTAACTTTTTGAGAACCGAGTCTTTTTGAATGCACTCCTTCCTAGGCCAGGAGGGATGGGGGTGGGCCTTGGACTTCCAACAGGGCGGGGCACCATGCCCTCTTTCAAGGAAGAAGGGGGAGGGAGGAGGGGTGGGGGGTAGTGGGAGGGGACCGGGAGAAGGGGAAGAAAGGAAAAAAAATTTTTTTTTATCTTTAATTATGTTCTTGAATGGAAAAAATAAAACAAAACAATGCATGGAAAAAAAAAACCAACAGAGACTCACGGGCCTCTGGCTCCTGAATGACGACAATGAAAGGTGTGTGCCACCGTATCCGGCATTAGGCAACATTTTATAAGGGCAGAGAACAAAGGGGAGGATCATATTCCTCAGGTGCAGTTTGAAGTGAGAAAGGTGGAATATTCTATTCAACTACACAGAGGGCAGCCGGGAAGAAAAGTTAGCAACAGACGAGATGAAACGGGATGGCATAGAGAACGGAGCTTTACTGCAGCAACAAGTACGGCCATCGTTACCAGGTGGCGGAGACACTTTTGTCAGGGTCGGAACTGGGTCTGAAAAAAAAAAGCAGTGTAAAGAAGGAATTCAAATGTGACATCATTGACATTTCACAATTAGACCTCAGGTCTACAATAATAGCTTATTCCAGAGCAGTAAAAAAAAAAAAAAAAAAAAAAAAAAAAAAAAAAAAAATTACTGAGATGTAGGAAGATAAGGCCTATTAGGCAGAGAGACCTGGAGTCTGCCTGAGGGCCTAGCAGCAGGCTCTGTCTGAGGTCCTGATTGTGCCTAGCTTATTAGGGTTGACCAAACAATGTCAATGGGTTGGAATGCAGCCTGGGTGCTGAGAGAAGGCTATATAAGGCTCTTTCATTTGCTGTATAATAGATTCTGCTCTTTGCTTTTCACCTCACTCCCCTGTCTATGCTCTTGATGTCATGACTTCCCACAACCTCCCCTGAGGGAGCCGTTTTTCTAAATAGAGAAATAAACTATGTTCAAGCCACATAATATTATTTGCGTATATAGGTTTTAGAGATTTGATATTAGATAATCAATTTCTGTGATCTTCTGACAATAATTTTATTATTTGTTGATTTTGCCTCAAAGAATAATGAAAATATAGTGTTCTCATGATAATTATTAAACAAGAAGCAGTGTATGGACAGCAAATAAATAAAAAAATATAAAAAATGACATTATTGCCTCCTTCCTAAGGGTCAGGGAACTGTTTAGAACAGGGATGGAAAGAATGGTAGAGCTGAAAGATGAGAAGGATTGGAAAATGTCATCTTCTAGGAGCAAGACATTACAGTCATGAATTCAAAGCGTCTGTGAGAGCCTCCATTGTATCTGCACAAGAATAGATCAGTCAACAGTTATTCAAAAATGGATGGCAGGTAAACATTGCCTAATTACTCTCTATTTTACTATTTGCTAAGGAGTGATGGAGGCAGGAGGAGAGGGAGAAGAGAGAGACAGACACATAGAGAGAGAGAGAGAGAGAGAGAGAGAGAGAGAGAGAGAGAGAGAGACCAGTAGAAAAAGAGTTATCAATTTCAATGTTATTCCCACTCATGAGCCCATTAGACCACAATGAATAGTTTTTATTCAATAATTGCATAAAAGGCTGTGGTTTAGCCAGTGCTCATAAAATAAAATCAGAAATCATGAAAGTGTTTGGATGAACATACAGTGGTAGTTACTGGAGGGAGATAGAAGAGCATGGGGTAAAAGTTGAGGGAGATCAGAATGTCTTATTATCATGCGTCGAATTGTCTTTGAACAAACTTTAAAAATAAAGGAAACTTTAATCTAAGCACTGTGCACAGTTTTCTGAAATGGTAATAAATGAATGATGCCTCCAATTTTGCACACCAGTGCTCTTTCCAACACTCTCCTACGTGTGTGCTGACGTCTGAACAGATTTCAATATTAGTTTCCAAGAAAATTAGATGACTATGTCAAAGGAAATTAAATTAAAAACATATTTCTAATAATTTTAGGAATTTCTGAAAGACAATATGCATGGATCTAAGTCAATTTCAGAAGCTTTTTGTGGTTTTCTTACAATGATAAAAGTATAAATTCAAGTCGATTTATATTTTAGTAACATAGTACTCTTTCCCAACACAGAAGTGGTTCTCCTTAACCTGGCATTATTACTAAAGATTGTCAGTGTGAAAAATGATCTTTTATTGTATGATGAACAAAATCCTCTCAGTAAAAATAAAACATTACAGTAAATAAAAAACGAGTTTTATCAAAAAAATGTTAAAGATAAATCTTGTAATATTTTCCTTGCTTAATATTTATATATTTTCGTCATATGGGTTTTAAAATACATAGCAAAATGGTAATTTCTCTTTTTCTGACAATAAAATAATGCCACTTTTACCCTTTATGCAATAAAATAATTTCATAAAGACAATTATGTGGGGTTTGTTTTCCCTAGTTTTTCAAATGCAGCTTAAATTATATTTACCAAATGCTTTAAAATACAGTCTTTCCGAGAGAAGATTCCCAGATTAGTTATGCAACACCAAGAGGTCAGTGAAAACATATACATAAAAGTAATTTTATATAAACAAAGCAGGGTATGTGTGTATGTGTGTTTAACAGTTAACAATTTATATATATATATACATATATATGTATATATATATATATATATATATATATATATATATAGAGAGAGAGAGAGAGAGAGTTAGGTTTAGAGCTAGGGTTAGGGTTAGGATTTTTATATATTTATGTAAATATATAATGAATATATCTATATTTATTGGCAACAGTTTAAAAACAAGTCACAATTTTGATATATAAGAAGAGTTGAAGAGAAGAAAGGAAACGGGAAATGATATTTTAATTAAAAATATTCCAAAAACCATCATGAAAGCTGTTTAAGCCCAGCATCTTTGTTACAACTTATTGTTTTGCAATGATGTATGAAGTATAATATCCTTATATAAATAAGTAAATAGTTGTGTTCAGCAAAATCTTTAAAAATAAAGACTAGTGATTGGTGTAAATCATATATTAATAATCATTGGTTTTGAATGTTCTGCTAAATAGAATTTCTTCATTGGTAGAAATATTCTATATTCTCTTAACTCCACAAAAGAAATAAAACTTATTTGAATATTGAATACTATACATGTATAACACCAATGATAAATGATATTTCAAGTTTTGTTTTAATAAAATACCTGAAAACCTAATGTTAATGACTATCTAAACTAAAGATAATTTTGGGAACAGAATTCATTCACACATGAAAATTCTTAGTGAAGAAATGATTTTTTTAGAAAAATGATTTTCACTATTCCTGATATAAAGTTTGCAATCTCTTTTCTCCACATTACAAATATGTTAATTTGTAAAATATTAAATTATATCTTTTACAAAAACTTTATGATTTGTGCATAATCCTAACCAATGCCAAGGTAAATTGAATATCTGTATAGAATTAACATAATCCGAATTCTAGTCTTTAATTTTAGAGCTGAATTCTGACTCCATGAATCAATTGGAAACAAATAATTGAACAAACTAGAAAAGCTTTTTAAAAGAAAGAAATAATGCAATTAAGGAACTGGATGTCCTGGAATATCATTCTAATTCATGGAACTCATTATGGACAAGCAATAGAATTAAGTGATATCAGAAAAAATGCATTGCTTTTTTGATGTAATAAGTCACTAGCATTGATTCATTTGATATAATGTAAGTTGACTATAATAAATCAGTTGATCCCAGGTCTCAAATATCTTACTAATATGCTAATTGAAATTGGCTTGGATATGAGCACTGTCATGGGGACTGAAACTGACTAACAGACCATAAACCAAAACTAACTGTAAGTGGCAATGCATGAAGGAGAAGTGAGCAGTGTTTCCTTCTTAGAAAAATTAATTTCTTTATGATACAATGAAAATTGCAGCTTTAACACTGTGGAGCATAATTGAGGTTTTCCAAGGAAATAAACAAAGCCAAATTACTTCAAATATTCTTTAAATCAGTTAATTATTGCTCAATTTAGTTTTTGGATGTTTAAGAAGAAATGTTGTGATTATATTATAATCTCAGAAAATATTTTTAAGGTAGCTAGAATAAAAAGATGGCACTTATGGTTTTACTTTTTCTATAGCAGTGAACCTTCCTACAAAGGTTAGGCTTGTGTATTTATGGTTTACAAGATATTTTCCTTAAGTGTCTTTTCTTTTGTAAGTCAAAGTGTCAAAGCCTTTGAATAAAGGGTTATTTAAACTGTCAAATTTTTGCACCTGGGATTGTTTTCATTAAATTTACTTTTACATTTGAATTGCAAGCCCTGCCATATCTTCTGGTTATATAGCATGAGCTTAATGTTTATTGGCCGCTTTGATAAACATGCCAAAAATCATTTGGAAAGGAAATTAAGAGACAACCTCTGCATTCTTGAAGCTATACATACCTGTGGGAAACTCTTTAATAAATTTGTGCTTTGAAACCTCTCCTGCAAGGTAAAATCAAATAAAGTTTAAAAGAAAAGAACGAATTAAAAAAAGAAAGAAAAGTAAATAAGAAAAAAATCTCATCATGGAAGCTATAGTGTGACTCAGTGTGTCATGCAGTACACCCTTTAGCCCATACATTTTTATTTGTAATTGTTCATTGCAATGAAGCATTGGTTTAGTTTGACATAACCGATTTATGCTACACTATTGACACGGGTCCCTCACTGGAACTACTCTTGGATATCCTATTGTTCTGTATCACAGAGATCTTTACCTTTGGACCTGAAACACCAGGCCCTTCTCATGCTCCAACAGATAATAGATAGGGTAAGACATCAGCTTTCCCTCATTCTCTTCACAAGGGTGATCTCTCCAGCCCCCCACCACCAATTTTACCCATTAAATTAAGCAGTAAAGGGCAGGGCCAGTTCTCTTGCTCACAGACTCTCAGGGCCAGCTCACCCACACCTATGGCACCAAGCCCATTTCTACTGTGTTGCCCAGGGGAGGTGCAGGGGTCACTCTCCTGAGTGCTGCAGCTGGTGAGAGGCAGGGACAACTCTAGGTCTTGTGACATAAATACCAATATATGGGAAAGGGGGAGGCGTCTCTACCCCACCTGCAGTCACATGATAGAGAAGTAGTGAAGCCAACTCTCCCCAACTCATGCCCTTGAGGCAGGCTTACCCGCGCTCCCGCCAACAGAGTCAGTTCAACTGTGCTGCCCAGGCAAGGGGCAAGGGCCACTCTCCTGAGTGTGGCAGTCGGTTAGGTACCTGGTCAGCTTTCCTGTTCTCATGATCTCAGGGTCAGCACTCTGACTTGCCTCAGGCGATGAGCGGTGGGTGAGGGGTGAGGGCACCTCTTCCTCACTCACACCACCTTATGGTAGATGAAAGGCAGGACCAGATCTCCCCTGCTTATGTGCTCAGCACCTAATCACCAGCACCCATTGTGCCAGGTGAAGTGTAAAACACTCTTCCAAGTGTTGCACTGGGTGAGTGTGTGGATCAGCTCTCAAGACTGCCACAGGTGGCAAGGTATGAAAAGGAATCCTTTCCCTTTCTCATTCCACCATATGGCAAACGGCGGGGGGCAGGACAAGATCTTTCACACTTAGACCTTCATAGCCAGATGACCAATCCTCCTATCATCAGGGTAAGCTTTGCTGTTTTGCCCAATTGAGGTGTAGGGCCAGCTTTATGGAGTGCGGCAGGTGATAAGGGGCAGAGTTAGCTCTCCCAAGTCTTGCAGCATTGGAGAGGGTGGTAAACTCCATGCAACCTTATCCATTTGTCCTTCCATAGTATCTTAGGATTTTTATGGCTATGAAGAGATACCAAGACCATAGCAATGCTTATAAAGAATAAAAATGTGATTGAGGAGTCTCGCTTATAGTTTCAGAGGTTTAGTCCATTATCATCATGTCGAGGAGCATGGCAAAATGCACGCTTATACGGTCCTGGAGGAATAGCTAAACCTCCTATGTCTTACAGGCAACAGAATGGTGACTGCGACACTGGGTGGAATCCCAAGCATAGGAAATATCAAAGCCCATCCCCACAGTGATACACTTCCTCTAAAAAGGCCATTCCCATTCCAACAAGTCCATACCTTCTAATAATGCCACTCCCTATGAGATTATGATGGCCAGTTACATTCAAACTATCACACATGGTAACAGGAGAAATAGATGGATGATGCAGGGTCACAGGCCCACATGTTGTCCTCAACAGCAACCCAGGCACAGACATCACCAAGGCAAGCAGGGCCAACTCAGTCTACTCCTCAGAATCGTCTCCTATTCCAATCTGCCTCTCTCCACAGGACATGCACCATTCTGTTTCTCTCTGTTTCTTCCATACCCCATCATATATTTTCTCACCATAAAAGTCCCATATTATTTCTTGACATCCCAGGGAAGATAGTCTTGTTTAGGTGTGTGGGTCTTTTCCTGCTCAGTCTTAGTAGTAAAGGACAGAATCATCTTCTAACAATTTCTTAATGCTAAGGAAATATTTTAATAATAAGTGAAAGCTACATACTTGAAAGACATTTCTTTCAAATCTCAGTGTCTCTCTATATGATAAGTAATTTTCTTAGTATTTGTTATTTAAATGCATTGACAATATGCTGTACAAATATCACATTATTAGTTAAATATAAGCATTTAAATATGTTCAGCAAAACTATTATGTAGGTCTTTTCTACAAGCAGTTTAAATTGGAGTGAATTACACAACTACTATGCCTTCTGTTTATTTGGTCCTGTCTCTGTTTTGATTAATTTAATGATTAATTAAGAAGCAGGGGATAAGAAGAAATGGCTGAGTGAACCACTTGCCAGTAGAACTGCTCTACTCTCTAGATTCAGTTCCCAAAGATCCATCTCACTCATATCTCCTATTTCCTTCAACAACTCCTAGCTGAAAACTATTCAAAATGCCTATCAACATTTACCGCTCAGGTGCAGGCAACATCAGGCAGAAGTACATGTGAGTGAACCACCTGCCAGCTTTGCGGCCATCCTCGCTAGATTCAGTTGATCCCAAACACCTATCTCATCCTCAACTAGTTAACTCACTGCCCAATACCAGGCCAGTACCTAACCTCTTGCCAGTGAACCTCAGCTGCTTTGTTATAGGCCATGCCAGTCAGAATAATAGCTCAGTACTGGATAAAGGTCATGCAAGCCACCAGAATTCCAGGCCACAAAGACCAAAAGCTAAAGAAGAAACAGAAATAATGGAACAAAATAGCCATCCAACAAAAAGAAAATAAGAAATCTGCACTTATACCTATCATCATTCTAAACCTAGATATCTAACTGCCAGTGTGACAACAGGCAAGGCAATATGGCAACAGCAGAGCCAAACTAATCTACGATAGCATAATATCAATATGCCAACACACATGAAACACAAGAAAATTACCTTAAAACCAACATCATGAAGATGACAGATGTCCTTAAAGAGTAAAAAAAAAAAATTCTAAGAGAAATTGAGGAAAAGAGGACATCAATAAATGCCTTAAAAAATGCCAAGAAATCCAAGAAAAAAGAGAAAAAAAGAAAAAAAAAACAAGCAGGTGAAGGAAACTGTTCTAGATCTAAAATACAAAATAGAAGCAATAAAGAAATTAGAAACTGAGAATATTCAGATTATGGACAACATGGGTAAACAAATAGGAACTACAAATTTTAGCATCACCAACAGAAGACATGAAAGGAAGAGAGAATCTCTGGCATTGAAGATATGGTAGAAGAAATAGACTCATCATTCAAAGACAATTTTAAATTTAAAAATTTCATAATACAAAATATCCAGGAAATCTGGAACACTGTGTAAGGTCAAATCTAGGACTATTAGGAAAAAAAGCTTGAGAAGAATCCCAGCTCAAAAACCCAGAAAATATATTTTAAAAATCATAGTAAAATATCTTCCCAACTTAAAGAAAGAATGCCTATAAAGGTAAAAGAAGCTTACAAAACATCAAGAAAAGAAAGTCCCCTATCACATAACAATCAAAACAGTCAACATAAAGAATAAAAACAATATTAAAAGACCCAAGGGGTAAAAAGCAAATGACATATAAAGGCAGAACTACATGAATTGCATTAGGTTTCTCAACAGAAATTCTAAATCAAGATGGACCTGTAAAGTCTTGGAAATTATAAAGGACCACAAATGCCAACCCAGATTACTATACCCAGCAAAACATTTAATCATCATAGAATGAGAAAATAAGATATTTCATGACAAAATCAAATTTAAATGAAATCGATGCATGAATCCAACCCTACAGTAGGTACTAGAAAGAAAACTCAACAAGAACATAGGTAATGAACTCATACCATCAAAACTCAAAGAAGGGAAATAGACACACACACACACACACACACACACACACACACACACACCTACATGGACATACACTACCACCACCACCACCACCACCACCACCAATAAAGTAACTAGAATTGGTAATCATTGAACATTTATATCCTCAATATCAATGGATTCAATTCCCCAAAAATAAGACATAAGTTAAAAGAATATATGTGTGTGTGTGTGTGTGTGTGTGAGAGAGAGAGAGAGAGAGAGAGACAGACAGACCAATCCTTCTGTTGCCTACAAGAAACACACCTCATTATCAAAGACAGATTTACTTCAGAGTAAAGATTTGGAAATTTTTTTAAATCAAATTGACCCAAGAAACAAACTGTTGTAGTTGTTCTAATAACCAATGAAATTGGATTCAAACTAAAATAAATAAAAGAGGATGGAGAAGGGCATTTAATACTCAGCAAAGGAAAAATCCATTAAGATTACATATATAGTCTTAGCATCTATGTCATAAAGTTCAGGACACCAACATTTGTAAAAGAAAATTTATTAAAGTCTAGATTACACATGGACCATCACACATTAACAGTAGAAGACTTCAATACACCATTTCCATTGAAGGATAGGTCATCCATACAAACACTAAACAAAACAATGGAACTAAGAGATGTGATAAATCAATCGGAACTAACAGATGTGTGCAGAACATAAATGAATAAATGAAATATAAAAGAACCTCATGAAACATTCAACAAAAAGTTGACCATATACTAGATTGTAAAGCAAGCCTCAGCAGAGACAAAAAATTGAAATATTCCACCATAATCTATCAGAGCACCATGGATAAAGCTGTATACAACAAGGACAAAAACAAAAAAAAACCTACAAACACATGGAAACTGAACAACTCAACTTCAGTGTCAATGAAGAAATAAAAAAGAGATAAAAGTCCTCCAAGAATTCAATGAAAATTAAGGTAAAACATAACTAAACTTATAGGACCCAATGAAAACAGTTCAAAAACAAAAGTTCATAGTACTCAGTGGTTTGATAAAGAAATTGCAGAGATAACATACTAGCAACTTAACAGAACATCTGAAAGCTCATGAAAAAATAAAATAAACACAACCAAGAGGGCTATATAACAGGAATTTATCAAACTGGGGGCTTAAATCAAAAAATAGAAACTGGAGAACAGTAAAAAAAAATCAATAAAGCAGAGTTGATTCTTTGATAAAATCAGCAAGACAGATTAACCAAAAGCCATAGAGAGAATATGCAAATTAATAAAAATCCGAAGATAAAATGGAGACGTAACAACAGATATCTAGGAAATTCAAAGAATCATTAGGTCAAACTTCAAAAACATATACTCCACAATATTGAAAAATCTAAAAACAAAGGACAATTTTCTTTATAGATATCATTCACCAAAGTTAACTCAAAATTAGACAAACAGCTTCCATAAACCTATAATGTTTAAAGAAATAGAGCAGTTATTAAAATCTCCAGACCACCACCCCCAATAAAAAGAAAAAGAAAAAGTCGGCCTGATACAAAACCATACAAAGATTTAACAAAGAAAAATAATTATGATCAGTTTTCCTCATGAACTTTGAAGCAAAAAGACACAATAAAGTACGTGGAAACTGATTCCATGAATGCATCACTAAGATTGTTCACAATGAAAGTAAGTCTCATTCCAAAAATCCAGAAATGATTCAAATTATGAAAAATATGTCAATGTAACCCACAATATAAAAAACTAAAAAAAAAAGGATCATCTCATAAAATGAAAACACCTTTAACAAAATCCAATACTGCTGCAGGAGCTCCTTACGCTCATTCAGCCAAAAGCCTTTAAGATACCAGCCCACCTGGGCATGATCTCTTTCGCTTTAAAAAGCAGCAGTAGCCCTGCTTTCTCTCTCTTGCTTCCAGCTCTCCTTCCAGCTTCTAGACTCTGTTCCTGGTCATGCAGAGGGCTGTGATCTAGGACAGTGATCTGTAAAATTTCCCCCTTAAATAAATAACCCTTTTATTAATCATAATTCCAAACTGGTGTGGGATTGTTTTATAACTTGCATCTACACCTGGAACCCATATGGTTTTAAACTCCATGCCTCCCAGGCTCCATGGGCCCAGACAGTCTCTGCCCACCTGGTTTGCTCTTTCCTGAGTGGTTTTTAAATCCTCATCTCAGCACAGTGCCTATGCAGGCAGTGCAAGTCAGAGCTCAAGCAGTTGTTGAAGGCTGCAACCCCTCAGAGTGACTCTTTGTCATGTGGCAGCATATGCAGCTTCTGGCTTGCTGTTCTCTGCCCCTGGATTCTGGGTTTCTGCCTCCATGTATGGAATTGACTTAATTACATTTACTTTGTTGAGCAACTCATATTTCCCAGTCTTTAACAAATACTAAGGCAGACACTGAAACAGGACCCCATTTCTGTCACCTTTGCATTGATTCTAGTCATGACTTAGCAACAGCAACACCTGCTGGATAACAGGTAATATGGCAGTTTTCATTTCCAATGCAACTTTTACTGCTTTCTTTACTAATACAATGGATTATATCATACGAGCCTTATATGACTATCGGGGATACCTAGGAACAATACAATCTTTATGGACTAATAATGAACAGCTAGTTGACAGGATTAAAATAATCGAAAATCAGAGGTTATCTGAACAAGTGGATACTATGATAGACAGAACTGATTCCTTATCTAAGGATACTAGGAAGTTATCTGAAAGAATTCATACTGTTGAATTTAACATTCAGAAGTTATCAAAAAGTTTTGATAAAGTAACAGACAGAATATACCTCCAGGATGGCAATCTACACGATATTCAAGAAAAACCCATGGAGGAGATGTTATCTTTAAAGGAGAACATTAAAACCTTGAAATCACAGGTGCAGAATGAGGACCAGAGACTTGATGCCTCCATGAAATCATTAGAAATACATACAGGCCAGGATATTCAAGCTTTACAAAAAAATGATTAAAAAGATTTGAAATGATTAAGGAAATTATTGGAGCTGGTGAATAGGGAAAGAAGGCACAAGGACAAGATGCAACATTAGCAGTGGCATCTGAATTGGCCTCTTCAAGAGGTAGAGCTCCAGTTCCTGGGAAGTGGAACCCTATCTTGGGTAGAACAAAGCACCAGATGGGTTGAATGCATAGAGGCTGGAAGGCAAATAGGAAGAATGAGCTTAGCCATAAATAGCCAATATTGCAGTGAATTTGTGAGGTCCTTACCTACTGCAGCAATGGAATACCCAGATTAACATTCCTGCAGCCCCCAAAACTTGTGTTTCTGAGAAAAATATTAGAAGATATTATAGACGAAGGACACCAGCCATGCAGGCTGTACAAGAACACAAAGCAATTGATAAACCTTCAGAGATACCAACAGCCCTACCTTTAAAATGGTTAACTGAGAACCAATATGGGTTAAGCAATGGACTCTAGTGGAGGAAAAGTTGCAGACTTTAGAACAGCTGGTACAAGAGCAACTAGTTGTTCAACATATAGAAGAGTCTACTAGCCCTTGGAATTCTCCTGTATTTGTTGTTAAAAAGAAATCTGAAAAATGGACAATGGTGACAGATCTACAGGCTATCAATAAGGTTATTCAACCTATGGGCCCTATACAATCTGGAATTCCTCTGCCTTCTCTGTTACCAAAGGGACGGCCTCTGATAAGTATTGATTTAAAGGATTGTTTTTTCACTATACCTTTACAAGAAAAGGATAGGCAAAAGTTTGCCCTCACAGTGCCTACTTATAATAAATCTCAGCCTACTAGGAGATATCAATGGACTATCCTCCCACAGGAGATTCTCAATAGTTCCCCATTGTACCAATATTTTGTAAGTCAGCTATTGGAAATAATACGTAAGCAATTCCCTAAGTCTGTAATCTACCATTACATAGATGACATTTTGCTATCTGATTCAAACATTGATACTTTAGAAAGATTGTTTGAAAAAGTAAAGATAGTTTTACCTAAATGGGGATTGCAGATTGCTCCTAAAAATTACAGTGAGGAGATTCTGTAAATTACCTAGGTTACAGAATAGTTTTACAGAAAATTAGAACAGAAAAGGCACAAATTAAGAGAGACTGGTTACGGAAACTTAATGACTTTCAAAGATTGTTAGGAGACATTTCCAATCTATGACCAGATGTTGGAATAATACCTAATCTAATAATTCATTTAAACAAAACCTTAGATGGTGATAAAGTTTTGCATAGTCCCAGAGAATTAACAGCTGAAGCAGAAAAGGAACAAATAATGGTTTAGGAAAAATTACAGGAGGCACATGTGGATAGGGTGAATCCAAATCTTAGTTGTATACTAGTAATATTGCCTTCCAGAATTTCTCTTATGGGAATTTTAATGCAGAGGGAAGATATTATTTTGGAATGGATCTTTATACCACATAAACCAAGTAAAAAATTAAAAACTTATATGGAAAAAGTCTCTGAATAAATTATAAAAGGTAAACTGAGACTTCATTAACTAGCAGGTATAGACCCAGCAGAAATTATAGTGCCTTTCACTACTGATGAAGTTAAAAAGTTATGGGAAGACAATGAACCATAGCAAAGAGCTTGTGCTGATTTTTTTTGGAGAAATTAATAACAACTATCCCAAAAGTGATAGACTTAGGCTTATAAAGAGGACTTCTTGGATTATTCCCCGAATTGTAGGTGATGCTCCAATAACTGGCACCCATACATTCAAGGCAGTTGCCCATTGAAAACCTGAATATGTGTCTATGGTATGGTGTACACATTTTAATTTACAAAATTCCGTAAAGTGTAACACATCTGTCTGCCAGATTTCATTCCTTTGAGTACTCTTTGGGTTACTCCCTGCATTTTATACTGATGTAAATAAATCAGGAAAGCAGGTTACAAATGAGAAGAAATAAGTAAGGTAGAACAAAGACCTTATAATTTTGTCCAGAAGGTAGAATTATATGCCATTCTCATGGTGCTAACGGACTTTAAAGAACCTCTTAATATAGTTACTAATTCACAATATGCAGAAAGAGTTATCTTGAATATTGAAACTGCTGAATTTATACCAGATGATACAGAATTGACTTCATTGTTAATCCAGGTGCAAGATATAATCAGGAATAGGCTTTGTGCTATGTACATAGCACACATACGATCCCATATGGGTCTGCCTGGTTCTCTAGCCCAAGGTAATGCAGAGATTGATTAATTATAGATTGGAAGCATGTTGCAGGAATCAGAATTTCATAAAAAACATCATGCCAATAGTAAAGGTTTAAAGAAAGAATTTTCTATTACATGGCAACAAGGTAAAGAGATTATAAAGAGATGCCCTACTTGCTCTTTCTATAATCAAACACAGTTACCTGCAGGGAGTAACCCAAAGGGTACACAAAGGAATGAAATCTGGCAGACAGATGTATTACACTTTACGGAATTTGGTAAATTAAAATGTGTACACCACACCATAGACACATATTCAGGTTTTCAATGGGCAACTACCTTGAGCCCAGAAAAGGCTGATTCAGTAATCACACATTTATTGGAAGTTATGGCCTTCATGGGTATACCTGCACAAATAGAGACAGACAATGGTCCTGCATATGTTTCCAAAAAAGGAAACTTTTGTTGCTTATTATAATATAAAACACATTACAGGTATACCAAATAACTGTAATGGTCAGGCAGTTATAGAAAGGTCAAATCGTACTATAAAGGATATGCTGAACAAACAGAAAGGGATGGAAAATACCCCCAGAAATAGATTGCATAATGCTTTATTAAACTTGAATTTTCTTAATGCTAATGAGAAAGGAACAGCAGCAGAGAGGCATTGGATAATGGAAAAAAAAACTTCTGAATTGAATCAACCATTGTATTTCATTTTATTTTTTATATTTTTTTGTCCTATCTGCAGGGAAACCAGTGTATTTCAAAGATGTGTTGACCTCACAATGAAAACCAGGAGATGTACTATATTGGGGAAGAGGTTTTGCTCATGTTTCCACCGGAAAAGAAAAATTATGGATACCATCAAAATTAATAAAGATTTGCTTTGAAAAGCAGAAACCTATTGAAACAGAAAAATTACAGTTCATCCACAATGGTGACAACCATATAGGTGGTAAGAAAAGCCATATAGGTTTAGGGCAGCATTCTGCTCTTACTTTTGCAGGAAAATACACATCATCAAAAATTCAAGAGACCCTGGATGTTTGAATACTGACAGTAGAAAAAATAATTATCCATTAAGGAGCATCTAGAAAACAGAATATGGTTTATGAATCCAGGTATGGGCTACACTTCTATTTACACACACACACACACACACACACACACACACACACACACACACTAATATATTCAGCTGGTTTTGGAGTTGGACCATGGCTCCATACTTCTAAATCCAAGCTTGTTGTTAAAAGAAACATTCAGAGTTTCTGTCTTATATCAGGAGCCATCTCTTATGGGATAGAAGAAACACTTTAGGAAAAATTTTTACTTTCTCCATGCTTTTTTTGTCTATATCATATTCTTCATTGAATGCATGTATACATGAATGATAAGTTTTTCATTATGAACAATAGATTTTTTTACAGATCCTTTTCCTGCAGTAATTTTTGAAGTTTTCAGGAAGAAGATGGGACCTCACAGCAACAACTCTACCTAAATGAGATGTCATCATGATGCAGAGAGCAATACTATAAGACTGCTTCTTTTTTTGTATACCAGCTGCTGAAATGGTGCACGTTCTCATGACATTCTGGCCAGAACTCCAAATAAGAACTTTGAAAAATAAAACAAAAAACAAAAGGAAAAATAAACAAAAAACCATATCTATCAACTGCTTGGAAATTGTTTGCAACTATACTAGACAGTAATTTTGAAACTTAACCATCAATTTAATTTTTCAGGATCCCATTAAGAGAACATCACCTCCATGACAGTGGGAAGCAATTCTAGAAGATGATGTCTCCATCCCAAAAAAGTTTGTTCGTAGGGTTCAGAACGCTGTTTAGGGGTTGTTAATTATTACTTGCATTAGATAGAGGGTTGGGGTGAAAACTATGTTTGTAAAAAAAGGGGGGATAGCAATAGTGGGTAATAGAGTGAATAGCTGTGAGCTACTATTCATGGATAATTTACATTGGTATAGGTTTTTTTATATTGATACAAGTTCAAATTTTATTTGTTACTTTTGTTTACATTATTTGTACACATATACAAAGTTATTTTGTCAGACTGTATAAATGTATGTTATTATCTCTGTTTAGGACATTTTGTATATTGATGCAACTTTTAAGATATATTTTCATTTTGCATTATATATTACTCCTACTTCTGATCAAGATACTTATATATTGTTTACATTTTGATGTCATTGTCCTCATTTGTTGCACATTTGTTTACAGGTTATTTTATATTCTGACATGAAGTTTTTGTCTTTAAGTTATACAGGCATTAATTATTATAGGTCAATAGTTCATGCTTGCTGTAGATACAGTTAGATCAATTAGGTTATTTAGATAAATGGAGATTGTATTCTGTCTAGATAGGTAATCTTCAACCACTTCAAGGATCTGTGGACCATGGCATTTAAATAAATTAGGGTTCTGTTGACATGAGACATGACTGCTTCTAACAGCACCAATCTATTCCCGAGAGAATGTTGAGCACCAAAGACATTCCACTTGGAGCTTGTTTTCTTCTTGGCAAAACTGACCTTTGGGCAAGGAACTGACAATGCCTCAATCACTGAGAAGTTACACGATGTCCGGAAATGGATAAGCAGGACTGTCAAATATTGGCAAGACAGGATAAGATGGTTTTGAAAAATTTCCTGCCTCTGAAAATGGTCTATCAATTATGCTAAGCCATAGCCAAAGTTGGTTGCTTCAACATTGCAAAATGAAACTTTGGGTGATCGCTCAGGTAGCTAATTGTCTCTGTCATATATTGCTCACTTTGGAAGCTACTTGATTGTACTTTCTGCCTGCTCAAGTAATATTATCTCCCTTACTAGGCCTTTGATGGGGTTGAAGATTAGATAGTCATAGTTACCATCCTCTTATGATCTAGTCAAGCCATTTCCAATACAAGACTTAGACTCCTTAGGATAGAATGTTTATTAAAACATTTAGCATATGTTCCTTGCTTAATTTTGTTTATGCTGATTGTAATTCTAATGTTACACTTGATATCTGTTCCTAGTGTATATTGTTTTGGAATTCTCTTACTTAAACAAAGGGGGGAGGTGCTGCGGGAGCTTCTTCTGCCCCTTCAGTCAATAGCCTTTAAGATACAAGCCCAGTTGGGTGTGGTGTCTTTTGTTTTAAAAAGCAGGGGTAGCCCTGCTGCTCTTTCGCTCTCTCTTGATTCCAGCTTTGCTTCTGGCTACTAGACTCTGTTCCTTGTCCTGCAGAGGGCCGTTGTCTAAGACAGTGATCTGTAAGTTTTTCCCCTTAAATAAATAACCCTTTTATTATTCATAATTCCAAATTTGTGTGGGACTATTTTGTGACTTATATCTATACAATACCCTTTCATGATAAAAGTATTGGAGAGATTAGGGATATAACAGACATACCTAAACATAATAGAAAGCAATTTACCACAAGTCTATAGCCAACATAAAATTAAATGGGAAGAAATTCAAAGCAATTCCACTAAAATAAGAAGCAAGACAGGGTTTTCTATTCTTTCAAAATATATTCAATATAGTACTTGACTTTCTAGTTAGATCAGTAAGACAACTAATAGGGCAAAGAAACAACACCTGTCACAATATCCACAAATAATATAAAATATATTGGGATCAATCTAACTAAGCAACTGAAAGACTTATACCCTAAAAACTCTAAATCTTGAAGAAAAAAAAAAGATGATATCAGAAAAATGGAAAGATCTCCCAAGCTCACAGATAGGTACAATTAACATAGCAAAAGTTGCCACCCTACCAAAAGCAATCTACAGATTCAATGCAATCCCTATCAAATTTTCCACACATTTTTTATTGATTTTTATTGAGGTCTACATTTTTCTCTGCTCCCCTCCCTGCCTCTCCCCTCCCTCCTTCAACCCTCCCCCAAGGTTCCCATACTCCCAATTTACTCAGGAGATCTTGCTTTTTCTACTCCGCATGAAGATTAGATCTATGTAAATCTCTCTTAGTGTCCTCACTGTTGTCTAAATTTTCTGGGATTGTGGTTTGTAAGCTGGTTTTCTTTGCTTTATGTTTAAAAACTACCTATGGGTGAGTACATATGATAATTGTCTTTCTGTGTCTGGGTTACTTCACTCAAAATGTTTTCTAGCTCCATCAATTTTTTCAAGATGTTCTTATTTTTTTTCTGCTGTGTAGTACTCAATGTGTAAATGTACCACATTTTCCTTATCCATTCTTCAGTCGAGGGGCATTTAGGTTCTTTCCAGGCTCTGGCTATGACAAACAATGATGCTATGAACATAGTTGAGCACATGTCCTTGTGGCACAATTGAGCATCCTTTGGCTATGTACCCAAAAGTGGTATTACTGTGTCTTAAGAAAGGTTAAAGACCTTGAAAGAAGAACACTCAACTTCATATGGAAAAAGATGATGTTTCCTTCTCTGTCTTGCCAGAGTTGGTTAGATACTATTATCTCAGGTAAGATGTTTCAGTGGGTGTCCCCATCATGTTTTTGACTTCTTTGCTCATATTCTACCATTCTTCAACTAGATTTTGGGAGCTCAGCCCAGTGCTCCACTGCGAATATCTGCCCCAGTTGATGAATGAAGGTTATATGGTGACATTTATGATAGTCATCAATCTGACAACAGGGCAAGGCCTGTTCAGGTACCCTCTCCATTAATGCCTAGGGTCTCAGCTGGGGTCGTCCTTGTGAATTCCTGAGAATTTCTCTCTTACCAGGGTTTTGCTAGCCCTATAATGGCTCCCTCAAGCAAAATATCACTTCCCTTGCTCTCCGTCTCTGTCCTTCCTCCATCTCGACTATCCCATTCCCTTAAAGTTCTCCTCCCCCTCCCCTTTTACCCTCCTCCTCCTCTTCTCTCCTCCCTGCTCCCCCCACCTCCATGCTCCCAACTTTGTCAGGAGATCGTCTCTATTTCCCCTTCCCAGTATCTCCAGAACCTGGAAATAACCTAGATGCCCCTCAACCGAAGAATGGATAAAGAAAATGTGTACATTCATACAATGGAGTACTACTCAGCAGGGAGAAAAAAAAATGATGTCTTGA
Organism: Ondatra zibethicus; assembly: GCA_004026605.1. NCBI lineage: Eukaryota > Metazoa > Chordata > Mammalia > Rodentia > Cricetidae > Ondatra > Ondatra zibethicus. The sequence goes on from PVIU01021353.1 coordinate 18,728, forward strand.
AATTTGCATGCAAATGGATGGAACTAGGAAAAAATGATCTTGAGTGAAATAATTCAGACCCAGAAGGATGAACACAGTATGTATTCACTCGCAAGTGGACACTAGCTGTAAAGCAAAGGATAACGAGCATAGAGTCCATGACCCTAGAGAAGCTAGTTAGCAAGGTAAACCCTAACAGGAATATTACTCCTATAGAATAGTGTTTTACACACACTATTCTCAAGTTATCATTTATGAAAGGCTTCAAATTTCTTTCATTCTGACTCTTACTTTAATCTTAGTAAAGGTCCTGATTAAAAGGATTCATATTAAAAGAAAATGCATGATCAGAAAATATACATATAAAAGATCAAGATATTGTACCAATATTATAAGTTTGATAATTAGGAAATTGTTATAGGTTGCCATAATATAGTTTCCATCTTAATTTATATTTTGTTTAACTATACAAATTGTAACATTAGAGGAAGTCTCAAAAAGTGTTTTGCATTATAATAAATATTAGGCTAATAGAATGTTTTATTGTCTCGACATTTCTACAAATAGAGATTAAATTATTTTTAGGAGAGAATTATCACTGTCACTTCTCCATGTGTAGTAGCTGTGTGATTTATTCATGTAGAAATTTCCTTTGGAGGATCAGAATAAGCATACAAGTTCCTAATGAGTCTTATGTAAGCTCCACTCAACATTATGATGAACTGTGGACTTTTTATAGAGGAAAGTATACATTTAACTCTACCATTCTGAGAGAGTGACATTGGAAAATGAGCAGAAAGGAGCTTGATTTTTATTCTTCACTATATAAGCAAATATTTCCATATAGAAGGCAAGCTTGTATTTTACCAACTTGAGATGTTTCTATATATTTTATCATAAACTCTTCAAAATATTAACACTCTTTGGTATTTCAATATTTTTTCACAATTTAGTCATAAGTGAATATATAACAGTATATATTTTACTTCAAATGCCAAGCTGCAGTAAAGTATATTATACAACATGAATATGTATATATGTATGTATTCATACAAATATATATACATACACATATTATATTTATATGTATATAATCATATACATATATACATATATAATGTGTCTATGTGTACTGACTAGTTTTGTGTATCAACTTGACAATAACTAGAATCATCAGAGAGAAAGGATTCTTAGTTTAGAAAATGCCTCCATGAGATCAACTGTAAGGCATTTCTGAATTTGTGATCAATGGGCAGGGCCTAGGCCATTGTGGGTGGTACCATCACTGGCCTGGTGGTCCTGGGTTCTATAAGAAAACAGGCTGTACAAACTAGAAAAAGCAAGCTACTATGCAGCTTCCCTACCTGCCTTCTGCAACAGCTCCTGCGTCCAATTTCAGCCCTGTTTGTGTTCCTGTTGTGAGTTCCTTCAGTAATGGACTATGATCTGGAAATGTAAGTCAGATAAACCCTTTTCTACACAGCATGCTTTTTGGTCAAGCTGTTTCATCAGTAATAGAAACCCTAACTAAGACCACGTGCATGTGAGTGTATGTGTGTGATCATATATATATATATATGAATCTATATAAAATATATGTAAAGAAAAATATAAAAATACATATTCAGCCTAATCATTCCAAAAAATATTACAGTGATGATTACTTGGTATTGACTAACTAATCTGAACTCTTTTTCCCTTGGGGAAGACCATCTCTTCAAATCTCAGCATTTCTTAGTTGACTGTTGTTTTTCGTGTAGGGTTGATACACCATGAACTTTCTCTATTCAGTGTTAGCATGTCTATTACATTGGTCCTTGTTCAGCTCTTGTTTAGGCATCCGTGTTGGTGAGAATTTATACATATACATTCTCTGACATCTAGAGGATGATATCTAAGCACCCTTTCTGCTCCTCTTGTTTACATGATTCTTCTACCACCTCGTCCCCTTTGACTCATAAAACCTAAATGTAACTACAGGATGTTTTTTTGTAAATTTATTTCTTGGGCTTGAGCACCAAAGAAACACTTGTTCTTTTCATTTTGATTGATGTAGTAACCACCCAGCTCTCATGCCTATGAAATAAAATGAAGACCACCATGGTGTGATAACTCTTAGAGCTTTTTACCAGCATACAAACCTTGTTCTAATCAACAGCTCCCTAATGGACTTAAAAACTGTTCAACAAAAGAGAAACCATTAATGGTATGGAGACCTAGCCAATTACTCAGGGTTAGTGGAGGACTAGCAAGCAGTTGGAGAATGTACAAATATCAATGCAATCCGTAAATTCTAAGTCTTTCAGATAAAAATGGATCTCACCCTTTATCAAGGAAACATCCACAGTTTTCTCATAAGTAATTATATTATAATGATCATAGGAAAGTGTGTAGAAGCAGTTATGTGAATATATGTTGAATATGTATTTTTAATGCTTCTTTATGCCAGTTCAAATACATGCAATTTCTATTTGTTATTGTTGTTATCATTTTGTGAGAATAATGGACACAGCAGTTGTTCAAGGCATCATCACTGGATTACTGTAAACAAAAGTCACATACCATGAAACACATCTCCCTAGGTAAGTGAAATGCTCATCCATTTAAAGCAATCAGTTATTATGACTGTAATTTGCAATGCATTTTAATTAATCTGCATGTATTTCCATTCATGAGACATTACTTTTGCTCATAGCATGTGATGGAATAAACATTGTAATTCCATAGTTATTTAGTTGCTCACAATGTTTATTCCTAAAACATCATATAGAATTTTAGAGACTTCTAAATTTATGGATAAAGCACAATTTACCTTTTTATTTCTACATTGAAACACAAAATATTGGTGGCATATTTATATAATTTTTCTTCTTAAATAAAATAAGATCTCTATTTATTTAGAGGAAAGGTTAAAAATTCAAGAGATAATTCTTGTTTAAATCCAAATCTACTTCTACCTACTCATTAAAATTTAACCATGTTAATACTTTAAAATACCTGTTCATTGGGAATTTGGACATATTGAGAAATTAACATATTGCTAATGAAAAAGAATATATTTTAGATATATTTTAGAATTTTATGTAAATTATTTACCTTGAAAACTTTATGATTTATGTTTCTCATTCCATCACATTTAGCTTTTGGCAACTATGACATCAATGCTTACTTCTTCTTAAATTTATTATATGATTTAAACAAAATTATGCCTTTGAGAAATTTTTAAAATTTGGATTGAAGTTACAGTTTTTGTATACTTCTTTCAATTTTGTGATATTATTTTATAATTAAACGTATAAATTTATTTACATGCAAATATAGCATTATCATTGTCTGCAAAAGCATGTGATTTGCTGAAATTTTAAAATTGAACTGTGTTGATAGTGCTTTTTACAGCTGTTCAATGTGCATTTTGTTTTCAAAGTGATTTAAACTTCTGGTTATTACAACACTGTTTCTCAGAAGCTAATTTATCATTTTTGATCTACAAGACTTATAATTTAAATTTTTTACTGGTATTGTTTGACACATAATGCAATAATCTTACAAAAATAAAAATATAATCATGGTGTCTTATGTTCTAAATTAATATCATATTGTCATTTTTAATCTTTCATGGTAAAGTGGAAATAGTGCCTTAAGCTATGACAGATTTATAGATGGTAACATTTAAAATTGGTTTGTTTTTACAATAATATTAAGTTTCTGAGTTTTAAAATCATATTTATACAGATCCTCAAGAAATTCAAGCCTCATACATGTGGGATTTACAGGTTTTGATTCAGAAGATAAATATTTTTGTTGTTGGGAGAAATATTTTTTAGAAGTTAATGTTCATCGCTAGGGTCCTAATTATCTGTATGTATATGAAAACAAAGTTACAGAGTCTATATGACTTCTTTATCACTAAATGAAGTCAGAGTATTTGAAATCTTGTACATCATTAAAGAATTATGTTTCTTTGTACATGTAATAAGTAGTTCTTGTTCTCATATACCTGAGGAGATTTTCATTACTCAATTTAATGTGTTCATTTTGGCCAACAAGTGGCTCCTTTAAACCTCTGTTTTCTGTTTAAAAGTTTATATAAAATTATAGTGTAATAACACATAGTTATTCAGTGTGACAGTTTGATAGCTTTTCTAAAATATGTATATTGTTTAAGTAAAATACTGTATGAAGAAAGGATCTATCACCACAGAATATGCACAGCATGGCAGTCTATCTCTCTTGTCTTCCTTTGAGAAATATATATCATTGAGGTGGGGAAATGCCAAGAGATCTTTACAATATGCATTACAGGTACATGTAGTTGTATGAAGAATGCAGACTGCACCAGTAATCTTCAGAGCCATATACACAAGCTAAACACTGAAGAAGTCTATGAATTCAACAAAAGGAGAAATAGATAAAGATATGTTTTTCTGTGCCTTCTAAAGCTATTAAGAAGACAGACAAAATAGTTAAGAAAAATGAAAAAGAAATTAATTTTCTGAATGAAATTTTCTATCATTTACCTGCTTATTACTTTCATAATAAAATATATTAATGAATTTTAATCGTTTCATCACTTCTTACTGGGTAAGTGTCTGTTCCAACAACCTGTTAGAGAATGTTTTATTATGGCTTTTTTTCTTATCTATCTAAAGGTTCAGCAGACAAATTAAAAATGAAGACTATTTTATATAGTCTACAAATATTTTTATTAAAAACTCTTACAGTAATTTAAAATAATTTTATTTCCTTATTATAGTTGAAATGTATTACAAAATTCTATTTTAATTTTTACCCATTTTTCTTATAGGTATGTATACATGTGTCTTCAAGCTGTGGTACATGTTGGGGAGGGCTGATTTTATGCTTCTATTATGTGTGTTCCAGGTATTAAACTCAGGTCATCAGACTTAGCAGCAAGTTATCATCCCACTGAGCATCTCACTAGATCCAGCCTTTTTTCATTACATGTTCTCTAAAATTCATTCTCTTCGCCTACGCATTTTTCAAAAATATAAATATCATACATACTGAGATTTTCACATTCTATATTGTCACATGGCCATGTACTATAAGAAATAAATACATGTATTCACTTAATTTTATAAACATGCTTTTATTTTGAACTATTCCTACTTGTATATAATTGTAAGACCACTATCAATTTATCCTAAATACCACAATTAACAACTTCTGTCCCTTTTTTAAAATTTTATTCCTATATTGTAAATATACAATAAATATCAGGAAAATGGTCATAGATAAATGGCTGATATAAAGAGAGATGGAAAAATACATAGATGATAGATGACAGATATTAGAGAAAAGATAGAGTAGGATGATGATAGATAATAGATAAATTAGATACATAGATATATACTAGATTATAGATGATATTTGAATGCATATAAATATATGATAGATACATAATTAATGGATATATAGATAGATGAAGATTATTATATAAGAACAATATATAGATGCTATCTAGATATAGGTAGATAACACATCATATATAAATAAATATATAATAGATTAGGTAGATAAGTAGATAGGTAAGAAAGTAGATAGATGATAGATAGATAGATGATAAATAGATAATAAATAATGCATTTTTACATAGATTTTTTTAGTGCACATTGTGTTTATTTTACTTGTATGGATAAGAATGTGCATGTATGTGTGTATGGTTTATGTTTATATACATTTACATGTTGTACCAAAGAGATCAGGAATGGCACTGAATACTTTGGAAAGAAATGTGTCATGGGAACCAAACTATAGTCTTCTTTTTGAGCAGCAATCACACCGAAGCCATAGTACCATTTAACTTGTGAATGTTACGTTATATATAAAAAAACATATAAATCTAAAACAATGTTTAATGTAGAACTATTAAAACATATTAAAAAAAAGACTAAACATAAATCTGGTTATTTTTCCCCTTTACTTAAAAACCTATATAAATATAAGATTCATAACACATAAATTATTTAAAGCATTAAATTCAATACTCTTAATATATTCACAGAGATGCATGAATGCAGCACTTTCAATTTTGTAAAATGCCATCATAGTGTTACATTTTATTTCTAAAAACTCTATATTTAAATGCAAATAGTAATATTTTTGTCTCCATTTGTGATAATGAACATTTCATACAAATAAAATGACACAATATGTGTTCTTTGGTGATGGTAGCACCATATTTTCCAAAGTTCATCCATATTGTGATATATATTAGTAAAATTTATGTTTGTCAAAGTGCCATTTGGGGCATGACTTTTATTTATTAAACCATCAGTTTGTAGTCATCTGATGTCTCTAATTTTTGGATATGTCTATTCTACTGTAAACATGATTATACAAGTTTTAGGGTAGACATATGTTTTTATTACTCTTGGATGTATACAGAGGAGAAAATTGCTGGATCATATGGCAGCTTTATATTTTTGAAGAACTGCCAAACCTTTAAAATGTTTCTACAATCTTCCATTCCCATATGAAATCTATAAGAGTTTTAATTTCTCTCCATCATTGCCAAGCCTGAACACCATCTGTCTTCTTCTTCTACTCTGCATGCCCATATCAGTGTATGAAAATTGTTATCTCATTATGATTTTGAATTGTGTGTTCTTAATAAATAATTCTTTGAATGACTTTTAGGTGCTATATTAAAAATTGTCATATTTCTTTTAGGGGTTATCTTTCAGATACATTTCATTTTTTCTTTAAATTTTTTTTAAAAATATGAATACTTTATTTTACAGTTATTTTTCTGTTATGATTCACCTTCTTTGTGAGACATATGATATAAAATAATTATTCTATGTTTTTTAAATTCCATTCATTACATATTTGATCAAATTATTTCCTTATCACAACAAAAATTTTGTTTATATATATATATTTTTTACTTTGTTTGCTCTTGTTTTTATTATCTAAGAAAGTTTTGCCTAGAAGCAAGTGAGGAAAGTATTGACTAATTTATCTGAGAATTTTATACTCTTAGCTCTCATATTTTGATTCATGATTTATTTTGTTAGTTTTTATATATGTTGACAGGAAACATTCTAATTTTATAATTTTTAAATAAAATTCAGTTTTCTCAGAAACATTTAAAGAAAGGAATGTTCTGATAATTATTTTCAACTAGGCATTTCATGGAAAATTTAATTGATCACAAAGTTATTATCTTTTCTTAGACTGCTCTCTCTCACCAGCTGAAGATATAATACAGGCACCTGAAATTATTACTTACAGTGTAGTGACTTATGATTGTCATAATTTTAATAATGTTGTATTACAAACCCCAGGTACAAGGGTATGTTTATCATAAAAGGTCACAGGATTTTGTTCAAATGCTGTCACAGTCTATGGAGACAATTTTCTTTTATTCTATTTATGTAGAGATATCCAATTTGGCATTTTGATTATACTAGTTGATTTTGAATGCTAAATAATAATTTTCTATGGTGTCAAGATTCTGTGATTAATTGATGTTGCTTGACGCTTACATATTCAGTTACCAAAAGAACCATTTGAGAACATTTATTTGTGAGATAATAAGTAAGTAACTAATTGTTACAGTCCTTTCGTGGCCATTATACAGTTTGCCTTTCAAGCTTCCCGTTTGTTCCTTGTGGTCAATCATGGTCAGAAGATGCAACCTAAAAATATAATTAATGGAAAAATTCAGAAACAAACAATTGTTAAATAAAATTTCTTGCCTCTTGGAACAGTATGCAAACACCAATCAATCCATCCCACTCTATCCTGCTCAAGATCCAGCTCTCAAGCACTTTTATGCTGTGTGTGCCACCTGAATTTCATAAGACAGATTTTTTTCTTTATAATAACCCTTTGAAAATTATTTTCTCCTCATTATATTATAAAAAAGAGTATGCAATTAAACCCTGTTTATTAATTATTCTCTCTCTCTCTCTCTCTCTCTCTCTCTCTCTCACACACACACACACACACACACACACACACACACACACACACACACACATTGATTACGTGTGCTTTTCCTTTTGTCAACTTTACCCAAATCCTCCCTATTGGGAATGAGATAATTGTTCTTTGTTGTTAATGTGATTCTGTTTTATACATTGTGTAGTCCACCTAATAGGAATCTTTTGCTCCCCATTCTATTTTCATGCTTGCATTCTCCATATTTTTATTTAATTTCTATTTTTTCTTTGTATTTAACTTAGTGTAACTTTGGTCTTAGTTTTCCTTTGTCTTACTTGCTAAAATTAAAAATATATGCAGCTATGCTTGGTGTCATTTTACTTCATTTTAGTTTTCACTTTTTTCATTTTGCATAATTTTTATTAGATTTTAAAAAAATACCAATCCAAATTGCCCCTCCCTCCTCTCCTCCCATTCCCTCCACACACCGTCCCATCTTACCCCCTCTAATCCTAAGAGTGGAAAAGGCACTTTGCTTTGTGGAAGTTCCAAGGCCTTCCCTAGTACATCTAGGCTGAGCAAGGTACACATCCGAAGAGAACAGGATCCCAAATGCCAGTACATGCAGTAGAGAAAAATGAAAAATCCCAGTGCCATTGCTAGTGGCCCCTCAGTCTGCTCCAACCATACAACTGTCAACCACATTCAGAGGGACTAGTTTTGTCTTATGCTTATTCCTTCCCAGTCCAGCTGGAGTTGGTGAGCTCCATTAACTCAGGTAAACTGTTTCACTGGATGAACCATTCATGCCCTTGACCTTTTTGATCATATTATCATTCCTCCTACTCTTCAATTGGACTTAAGAGCTCAGTCTAGTACCCCTGTGTGGGTACCTACCTCTGTTTCCATCTGTTGTTGGATGAAGGTTCTATGGTGATAATTAAGACAATCAGTTTGACTACAGGAGAAGGCCAGTTTGGCCACTTTCTTTTCTATTTCTTAGGCTTTAGCTGGGTCATACTTTTGGATTTCTAAGAATTTTTCTAGAGCCAGGATGTTGTTAACCCCAAAAGGGCTCACTCAATCAAGATAATCTCTTTCCTTTTTCTCATATCTGTCTTCCTCCATCTTCACTATCCCATTCCTTCAAGTTCTCCTCAACCATCCTCTTCTCCCTTTCCACCACCACCAGGAGATCTTGTCTATTTCCAATTTCCACGTAGATCTATATATGTTTTTCTTTGGGTTCATGTTATTACTTAGCTTCTCTAGGATCATGAACTATAGGCTAAATGTTTTTTGTTTATAGCTAGTATCCACTTATTAGTGAGAACATACCATATTCATTTTCGGGGGTCTGGGTTACCTCACTCAGGATAGTGTTTTCTAATTCCATCCATTTGCATGGTAAATTCAAGATGTCATTGTATTTTACTGCTGAGTAGTACTCTAATGTGCAAAAGTGCCATATTTTCTTTATCCATTCTTCAGATGAGGGGCATCTAGCTTGTTTCCAGGTTCTGGCTATTACAAATAATGCTGCTATGAGCATAGTTGAACAAATGTTTTTATAGTATGACTGAGTATCTTTTGGGTATATTCCCAAGAGTAGTATTGCTGGATCCTAAGGTAGGTTGATTCCCAATTTTCTGAGAGACTGTCATACTGATTTGCAAAGTGGTTGTACAAGTTTGCATTCCCACCAGCAATGGATACACCACATCCTCTCCAGCGAAAGTTATCATTATTGTTTTTGATCTTAGCAATTCTGGCAGGTGTAAGATGGTATCTCAGAGTTGTTTTGATTTGCATTTACCTTATAGCTAAGGAAGTTGAACATTTCCTAAGTATCTTTTGGCCATTTGAAATTGTCTGTTGAGAATTCTCTGTTCAGTTCACTAACCCATTTTATAATTGGGTTATTTAGAATTTAATGTCCAATTTCTTGAGTTCTCATATATTTTGAGATCAGTCCTTTGTCTTATTTGGGGTTGGTGAAGATCTTTTCCCATTTAGTAAGCTGCCTTCTTGTCTTATTGACTTTGTCCATTGCTTTACAGAAGCATCTCAGTTTTAGGAAGTCCCATTTATTTATTGTTGCCCTTAGTGTCTGCGCTACTGGGATTATATTTAGGAAGTGGTCTACTGTGCCCATGCATTGAACACTACTTCCCACTTTCTCTTCTATCAGGTTCATTGAGGTCTTTAATATATTTGTACTTGAGTTTCATGTATGCTGATTGATAATGATCTATTTTCATTCTTCTACATGTTGACAATCAGTTATGCCAGCACCATTTGTTGAAGATGCTTTTTTTCCAAAGTATAATTTTAGCTTCTTTGTCAAAAATTAGGTGTTCATAGGTGTGTGGATTAATATCTGGGTCTTCAATTTGATTCCAGTGGTCAATGTTTCTGTTTTTATTCCAATACAAAGCTGTTTTTAGTACTGTAGCTCTGTAATAGATCTTGCTGTCAGGGATGGTAATGCCTCGGGAAGTTCCTTTATTGTACAGGATTGTTTTGGCTACCCTTTGTTATTTTGTTTTTCCATATGAAGCTGATTATTTTTGTTTCAATTCTGTAAACAATTGGGTTAGGATCTTGATGAGAATTGCATTGAATCTATAGATTGCTTTTGGTAGCATTGCCATTTTTGCTATGTTGACCCTTCCTATCCTATGGAGTTCTTTCCATTTTTCTGGTATCTTCTTAAATTTCTTTCATAATAACAGACATTGAAGAAATACAGAGAATCATTAGATTTACTTCAAAAACCTGTACTACACAATATTTGAAAATGTAAAAGAAATGGACAATTATTTAGATAGATACCATATACCAAAATTAAGTCAAGAAGAGGTGAACAATTTAAATAGATCTATAAATTGTAAGGAAATAGAAGCTGTCATCAACAACCTCCCAACCAAAAAAACCACAGGGCCGGATGGTTTTAGTGCAGAATTCTACCAGAACTTCCAAGAAGAGCTAATACCTATACTCCTCAAAGTGTTCCACATAATAGAAACAGAATGGGCATTGCCAAGCTCTTTTTATGAGGCTACAGTTACCCTTATATCAAAACCACACAAAGACTCAACCAAGAAATATAATTACAGACTAATCTCACTCATGAACATGGAAGCAAAAATTCTCAATTAAATACTGGCAAAATGAATCCAAAAACACATCAAAAAATCATCCATCATGATCAAGTAGGCTTAATCCCAGAGATGCAGGGCAGGTTCAACATATGAAAATCTATCAATGTAATCCATCATATAAATAAACTGAAAGAAAAAAAAACAAATGATCATTTCATTAGATGCTGAAAAAGAATTTGACAAAATTCAACACCCCTTCATGATAAAGTTCTTGGAGAGATTAGGGATACATGGATTACATATATATATAATAAGACAATATACAGCAAGACGACAGCTAACATCAAATTAAATTGAGAGGAACTCAAAGCAATTCCACTAAAATCAGGAACAAGACAAGTCCGTCCACTCTCTCCACATCTCTTCAATATAGTTCTTGAACATTTAGCAATAGCAGTAAGACAACAAAAGGTGATCAAGGGGATTCAAATTGGAAAGAAAGAAGTCAAACTTTCGTTATTTGCAGATGATATGATAGTGTACATAAGTGACCCCAAAAACTCTACCAGAGATCTCCTACACCTGATAAATACCTTCAGTGATGTGGCAAGATACATGATCACCTCAAAAAACTCAGTACCCTCCTATACGCAAATGTTAAAGAAGCTAAGAGTGAAATCAGAGAAACATCACCTTTAACAATAGCAACAAATAACATAAATTATAATTGGGTAACTCTAGCCAAGGAAGTGAAAGCCCTATTTGACAAGAACTTTGAGTTTTTGTAGAAATTGAAGAGGATTTTGTTTCTTTTTTTTTTTTTTGACAGGGTTTCTCTGCAGTTTTGCAGCCTACCTGTAACTAGCTGTTGTAGACCAGGCTGCCTGCTTTTGCCTCCCAAGTGTTGGGATTATAGGCATGCACAAGAAACAAATATAGATACAGAGATAAACAGGTTCACACACACACTCAGAGGAGACTCATAAAGGCAAAAATGGAAGTCATTATATACACATAAAGGATTTGTAAGTAAAAAGAAGAAAAGAAGAAAGTAATGAAAATTCCCTGATTTAACATTATGAAACAAAGGTGTTCATGAGATACCAAGGTTCTTACAAAGATAGAAAATATCACAAAAGAAATAGGTATTTTTCTTTGATAATGATAAAACACACATCTATATATTTATATATTCTTTAAAATTTAGAATTTTATATACATATATAATTTTGAATTATCTTTGCAAACACATCTCACTAATTTATTTATATTTCCACAAGCTCAATTTGAATAAATTGATCTTATTATCTATAACCAATGTAGCTACTTTTTAAATGGGCATACTTAAAGGAAGAAATAAGAGTTTATCTTTTCTTTTTGTCACATGCTTTGTGGTAGACCCCTTCTATTTCAATTTCAACTACTAACTTCCTTTAATATTTGCCACTTTATACTCTTAAGGTGGAGGTCAAACACAGGGACTCATTCACACTGTTCCTGATATTTAACACTCAACAAATATCTGAGTCTCAGTCATTATCACTTTTCACAGTGAACAGCATCTACTTTTTTTTTTCTTTTTCTATAATTTATTTTTATTGATTTTTGCATAGTTCACTTTCTTCATGTTCTAATTATTGTACAAAGAACATAACAATTACAATGTCACAAGTGAATGCTTGATCTTTCTTGAATTTGATCATTTCAAGGAAAACTTATGACAAAGCAAGGGTCAAAGAGGGGACCTGTGGCAGCATGAACTAAAATGTGCACAGTTTGGAGCGACACGGCAGCCAGAGTCTAGGATGCTAAAATCCTCTCATACTTGAGCATCTTGATTAATAAATGTAATGCCACAATGGTTTGGGGTTAATTTTTTTTTTACCTTTCTTTTCTTTATTTTTTTTTCCATACATTGTTTTGTTTTATTTTTTCCATTCAAGAACATAATTAAAGATAAAAAAAAATTTTTTTTTCCTTTCTTCCCCTTCTCCCGGTCCCCTCCCACTACCCCCCACCCCTCCTCCCTCCCCCTTCTTCCTTGAAAGAGGGCATGGTGCCCTGCCCTGTTG
>PVIU01021354.1:0-31784 GCA_004026605.1 Ondatra zibethicus
ATCCTTTGGATATATACCCAAAAGTGGTATTACTGGGTCTTGTGGAAGGTTGTTTCCTAATTTTCTGAGAAATCACCACACTGACATCCAAAGGGGCTGTACCAGCTTGCATCCCCATAAGCAACACAGGAGTGCTCCCTTTACCCCACAGCCTCTCCAGCATAAGTTGTCATCAGTGTTTTTGATCTTGGCCATTCTTACAGGTGTAAGATGGAATCTCAGAGTTGTTTTGATTTGCATTTCTCTGATGACTAAGGATGTTGAGCATTTCCTTAAGTGTCTTTCAGTCATTTTAGATTCATCTGTTGAGAGTTCTCTGTTTAGGTCTGTACTCCATTTTTTTTATTGGATTGTTTGTTCTTTTGATGACCAATTTCTTGAGTTCTTTGTATATTTTGGAGATCAGACCTCTGTCTGATGTGGGGTTAGTGAAGATCTTTTCCCATTCTGTAGGCTGTCGTTTTGTCTTGTTGACATGTCTTTTGCTTTACAGAAGCTCCCAGTTTCAGGAGGTTCCATTTATTAATTATTTCTCTCAGTGTCTGTGCTACTGGGGTTATATTTAGGAAGTGATCTCCTGTGCCAATTCATTCAAGTGTACTTCCCACTTTCTCTTTTATGAGGTTCAGTATGGCTGGCTTTATGTTGAGGTCTTTGATCCATTTGGACTTGAGTTTTGTACATGGTGATAGATATTGGTCTATTTTCATTCTTCTACCTGTTGATATCCAGTTATGCCAGCACCATTTTTTAAATATGCTTTCCTTTTTTCATTTGATTTTTTTTTGCTTCTTTGTCAAAAATCAGGTGTTCGTAGGTGTGTGGATTAATATCCAGGTCTTCAGTTCAGTTCCATTGGTTTTCCTGTCTGTTCTTATACCAATACCAGGCTGTTTTCAGTACTGTAGCTCTGTAGTAGAGTTTGAAATCAGGGATTGTGATGCCTCCTGAAGTTCTTTTATTGTACAGGATTGTTTTGGCTATCCTGGGTGTTTTGCTTTTCCATATGAAGTTTAGTACCATTCTTTCAAGGTCTGTGAAGAGTTTTGCTGGGATTTTGATGGGCATTGCATTGAATCTGTAGATTGCTTTTGGTAAGATTGCCATTTTTACTGTGTTAATTCTGCCTACCCAAGAGCATGTGAGATCTTTCCACTTTCGGTGTCTTCTTCAATTTCTTTCTTCAAAGATTTAAAGTTCTTGTCATACAAGTCTTCTACTTGTTTAGTTAGAGTTACTCTGAGATATTTTATGCTATTTGTGGCTATTGTGAAGGGTGTTGTTTCTCTTAACCAATCAGTTGTGATTCTGACAGGCCTGCCTTTATGTGTGAGTTGGCCTTCTCTTGCCACTTTAACTATCCTTTTTTTATTCTCTGTTTTTAATGTTTTCACTATGTGTGATAGGTACTTTCCTTTCTGGCTCTTGAGGTCTTCTGTTGGCTTCTTATACTTTGATGGGCTTCTCTTTTTCTACATTTAGGAAGTTTTTTGTTGTTTTCTTCAAAATACTTTCTATTCCTTTGGTGGTATTTTTCTCCTTGTATACCCATTATTTATAATTTTGTCTTTTCATAGTACCCCAAAGATAGTTCATGCTCAATTCCTCTGTTTTTGAAATTTGTAATTTTCTTTGATTGAATGATCTAATTCATTTACCCTGTCTCTGTTTAAATTTTCCATAGATATCTTATTAGGGATAACTAACATTTTTTTGTTCCAAACTTCATTACATTTGGGTTTTCTTCAGTATTTTTCTTTATTGGAGTTGGTCTCCAACACTCCCCATTCCTCTCCTGTCTTCTCTAACTTCTTTTAGGTGCTTAGTTGTGTGCTATTTAAATTCTTTTGAACTCTTTGAATATGTTCATAACTGCTTTTTAAAATTTTATCTGTGTTTTTAAGATCTACAGAATTGGTGGTTTCGAAAGTTGAGAGATGCACTATCATATGGGTATAAACATAACACAATGTGCATTTAGTTGAGTAATAATATTAGGTTCTTTTACAGGGCTTGTTGCTTAGCCATTTATGACATTTTGACCCAGTTAACAATACTAGGCATGAACTTCGTCTTGTGGAGCAGGATTTTACTTTAGTCAGAAAGTGGTTGGTTACTCCTGTAACATTTATTCCACTTTTGCACCAGTTAACATTTCTTGCCCGGAAAGTTATTATTTTAGATCAAAGATTTACAGCTAAGTGAAACTGAATATTACTTTTCTCTCCTGGTAATATTCATAGAAACAGCATTCTGAAGACTAACCAGTAGGAATTAAGGTTTCATATTGGTCCTAGCTTAATTTATTCATGTCTTTGATTCAAGTATTATTGTCTTAAGTAATAGGATCTTGAAATCAAAGTCTAAAGCTTAATCAAGAGCAGTGGGGGTCACATGTTATTTTGAGAAGACTATATGGGACCTCACAGACAAAGAATACCTGAAAAATTTTTAATAGTCTATGGTGTCTAGAAAAGGCTCTTCCCCAATCTAAGGTAAAATATATATGTATACATGTTAGGAAGCTTCTACAATAGTAGGTTTCCATATGGTATTTTCAAAGCTTTTAATTAACCTCCATTTCCTGCTTTACGCTGTCCTCCTCTCCCCATCCACATTTAATCCTTAAAGGAGTTTGAAATCATCATTCATTGTAAGGTAATCCAGATCCAGAAAAACAAGTACTGCATGTTCTCTCTCATATAGGATGGTAGCTTAGAATTTATAGATAAGTTTATTCAAGTTGGAGTGGCCATTGAGGTTAAAAATATAACAAGGGTCCTAGTGAGGATTTCAAGGCAAAAAGGAAAGAGCTTAGTCTCTTTTAATAAACGTTTCAGTTTTTATGGAACAGTCACCACTTCAGTAGCATCACAGAGTGAAGAATGGACTTTTAGTATTCTTCTTTAGGATTCCATGTGTCTCTACATTGTAAAGGGCATTGTTTGTTTGTTCTGAAATCCTTGGACTCATGTGACTTAGGAATAGATTTCAGTAAGTTGTCTTGAAGTAAAGTTGCTATAGGACCCTTTGTTCTTTCCTTTTTCATTATATTGGTTCTGCCTCTAAGCTTACCTTTTCTTCCCAAATCTGTGCCTAACTCAGATACCAGATCAAATTATTCCTGTTATGATATTCCTAAAAATGACAATGACCGTTTCAAACTTTGAGTTATCACTTTCTACAATTCTTTATTTGGTCATTATATTGAGTTATTTGAATATTCTACCTCTCATTTATCACCTGAATATCAAGAAAAATTATTTTTTGTTCTTTGAAGACACCTTTAAGATTCTTCCTTCACATTAAAAATATTAATTATAATATTAGATGATAACTGTAATCTTTCTCCCATAGATTCTTTCTTCCTTCTGTCCATCTGTACGTCTGTCCGTCCATCCTTCCTTCCTTCCTTCTTTCCTTCCTTCCTTCCTTCCTTCCTTCCTTCCTTCCTTCCTTCCTTCCTTTCTTCCTTTCTTCCTTTCTTTCTCTATTCTTTTCTCATAGATTACATCCTGATTGCAGTCCTCCCAGTCCCTATCCTCAACCCCCTTCCCCACAAGTCTACTGCTCCTCTGTTTCTCTTCAGACCTCTTAGGGATATCAACCTAATGTGGCATAACAAGTTATAAGACTAGGCATATACCCTCATATCAAGGCTGAAATAGGCAGCACAGTAGGAGGAAAAGGGTCTCAAGAATAGGCAAAAGAGACATTTTCTGCTTCCACTGTTAGGTTCCCACAAGAACACCAAAATTCACAACCATAACATATATACAGAGTATATAGGTCAGACCTATACAGATTCCCTGATTGTTGCTTAAGTCTCTGTTAGTCCCTATGAGCCCTGTTCAATTGATTCTGTGGGTTGTGTTTCCCTGGTGTCTTTGACCCCTCTGGCTCCTACAATACTTCCTCATCCTCTTCTGCAGGATTCTCCAAGCTCTGCCTAATGTTTGTGAGTCTCTGCATTCACTCGCAACAGTTTCTGGACAGTAACTTTCTGATGACTATTGGAATAAGCATTAATCTATAAGTATAGCAGAATATCATTAGGAATCATTTCATTGACTTTTTTCCAGTCATGTTTGGTTTCTCCTGGGTCACTGGGCTGTCCAGACTCTGGTTCCTGGCCATACAGGTGGTGTCACACACAAACTCCTTCTCCTGCATGGGTTTCAAGTTGGACCAATCATTGGTTGGCCACTTCCATAAATTCTATGGTACTTTTACTGTAGCATAGTATAGAACAAATTATAGATCAAAAGTACTGTGGCTGGGCTGATGTTCCAGTCCTACCATGGGAAGTCATTAATGGTTATAGAAGATGCTAGAAGCAGTGGTGGTGTACAACTTTAATTACAGCATGTGGGAGGCAGAGACAGGTGGATTTCGTAAGTTTGAGGCCAACCTGGTCTACGGAGTGAGTTCCAGCACAGCCAGGGCTACACAGAGAACTCCTGTCTTGAAAAACCAGTGGGCAGGCACCTTTAATCCCAGCACTCAGGAGGCAGAGGAAGGTAGATCTCTCTGAGAGTTTGAGGCCATCCTGGTCTATAGAGTGAGTTCCAGGACAGTCAGGGTTACACAAAGACCCTGTCTCAAATAGTAATAAAAATAAACCTTGACAGAGTTAATTTGCTTGGGCCAAGTGTTGGTGCCTCAAGCCCTAAATCCCAGTTCTAGGACGTAGAGGATGACAATCTCTGAGTTTGAGGCCAACCAGGTCTACAGAGTAAGTTCCAGGATGGCCAGGGCTACACAGAAAATCCTTGTCTAGAAAACAAAAACAAAAATCAAAACAAAACAACATAATAAACAAACAAAAAAGAAGACGGCCAGTTTAGGCTCCCTATCCCCCATTACTAGAAGTTTTCACTAAAGTCACCCTGATAGATTCAAGGAGTTTCCATAGCCCTACATTTCCACATTGCTCCTGAAATGGCTTCCAATTCCAGTTGTCTTTCCAAGTACTATTTCCCTCCATCCTTCCGACCTCCTACCTGATTTCTCCTGTTTCCATCTCTACCCAATCCCTAGTCTACTCCCAAAGTCTATTTTATTTCCTCTTCCCAGAGAGCTCTATGTATTCCCCTTTGAACACTCTTTGTTACTTAGCCTCTCTGGTTGTGTGGATTATGCTTTACTTAACAGCTAATATCCACATTTTTGAATACATACCATGATTGTCTTTCTGGATCTGAGTTAAATCACTCAAGATGATTTTTTTTGTAGTTCCATCCAGTTGTCTGAAAATTTCATGGTACCATTTTTTTTTAAACAACTGGGTAATGCTTCATTGTGTAGATGTACCATTGACATTTTCAAATCCATTCTTTGAGAGAATTCTAGTCTCCAGTTTCTGTCTATTATGAATAAAGCTGCTATGTGCATAGTTGAGCAAGTGTTCTGTGGTAGGATGGAGTATCCTTTGGGTGTATGTCCAAGAGTGGTATAGGTGGGTCTTGAGGTAGATCAATTCCCAACTTTTTGAAGGACCTCCATATTGATGTTCTTAGTGTTTGGACAAGTTTGCACTCCAACCAGCAGTGTAGAAATGTTCCCCTTGCTCCATATTCTTGACAGTATGAGCTATCATGTATAATTTTGGTATTAGTCATTCTGAAAGGTTAAGATGGAATCTCAAAAGTAATTTTGATTCGTATTTCCCTGATTGCTAAATATGCTGAATATTTATTTGTGTTTTCTGCCATTTGAGATTGATAATTCTCTGTTTAGATCTGTACCCCATTTTAAAAATGGATTATTTGATTTGTTGATGTCTAGTTTCTTGAGTTCTTTGTATATTTTGGATATTATCCTCTGTCAGGTGTAGAGTTGGTGAAAGTATTTTCCTATTTTGTAAGGCTGCCATTTTGTCCTATTGATGGTGCCTTTTGACTTATAGAAGCTTTTCAGTTTCGTGGGGTCCTATTAATTGTCAGTCTTAGTGCCTGTGCTGCTGGTGCCATCTTTTGTTCCAATGCTTTCAAGGCTATTCCCCACTTTTCCTTCTATCATGTTCAGTGTATCTGGATTTATGTTGAGGTCTTTGATCCAGATGTACATGAGTTTTGGGCAGAGTAATAGATAGGGATCTATATGCATTCTTCTATATGACAATATCTAGTTAGATCAGCATCATTTGTTCAAGATGCTTTCTTTTTTCCCCTGTTTATTTCTGGTTCCTTTATCAAAAGTCATCTGTGCATAGGTGTGTGGATTTGTGTTTGGGTCTTCAGTTTGATTCCGTTGATCAGTCTGTCTCCTTTTATGCCATTACCATGTAGGTTTTATTACCTTAGCTCCATAGAACAGCTGGAAATCAGGGATGGTGATAGTTCTCCAGAAGTTCTTTTATTTTACAAGATTGTTTTAACTATCCTGAATTTTTTGTTTTTCCATATGAAGTTGAGTATTGTTTTTTCAGGGTCTGTAAAGAATTGTGTTGGAATTTCTATGAAGATTGCATTGAATCTGTAGATTGCCTTTGGTAGGATGGCCATTTTTACTATCTTAATTCTACTGATCCACAAGCATGGGATGTCAGAGCCTGCTCTAACAGGAATCAGCAGCGGGTACTTGAGAGGGGGCATGAGGTTAAGGAAATGGCAAATTGAGATAAATTGAGACAGAAAACATAGGTTAGACCAGAAAGACTGACGGTGACTACCAACCAGCCCAGAATTTATTTCACAATTTGCTTTTATACGTATTAAAGGCAGAAGGCAGGACAAAGAGCAGTGCAGTCAGCTAACCACCACCCTGCACTGTCCTTGGGAGGAAGCACAAGCAGGTGCATTATCTCTCACAAGAATTCAACTAGCAGCAAGCAGCTTCTAACTCTTAACTGGATGTGCTATACACCAGCCCAGATCTTAGTAGATACATGTTCTTTCTCATGAGCAAAATGCTCTTTTCCATGGGCTTAATAAGAACTTTTTCACAGTTCTCAAGGATGCAGGGAGAGCAGGTAAGCTTGAACTCAAATGACTTCTTTAAGTCAGAATTGACTCCAGATGGAAACTGAGTCACAAGTGGGCTCCCACAATGGGGGATCTTTCCATCTTTAATATCTTCTCCAGTTTCTTTCTTCAGTGGCTTGAGGTTCTTGTCATACAGGTCTTTGATTGCTTACAGTTACCACAAGATATTTTTTGTGGCTATTATGAAGGGTGTTATATCCCTGATTTCTTTCTTAGCCTATTTGTCATTTATATAAATGGAGGTTTATATAAAGGGAGGTTACTAACTTTTTTAAGCTAATTTTGTATTCAGTCACTTCTTTGAAGGTATAGCATTCTATCCCTGGTGGAATTTTTGGGATCACTTACGTATATTATCAGAAAATCTACAAGTAATGATATTTGACTTTTTCCTTTCCAATTTGTATTCCCTTGTTCTTGTTGTCTTGTTACTTTAGCCAGAACTTCAGGTACTATATTGAATAGATATGGAGGGAGTGGGCACCCTTGTCTTGGTCTTGATTTTAGTGGAATTGCTTTGAGTTTCTCCCCATTTAATTTGATGATGGCTATAGGTTTACTGTAAATTTGCCTTTCTTATGTTTAGGTATACCCCTGTATCCCTGATCTCTCCAAGACTTTTAACATGAAGGGGTATTGGATTTGTCAAAGCTATTTCAGTATCTGATGTAATGATCATGTGAGCTTTTTCTTTCAGCTTGTTTATATGATGGGTTACATTGATGGATCTTCCCTGCATCTCTAGGATGAAGCCTAGATCACAGGGGATGATCTTTATGATGTGCTCTTTGGCTAGGTTTGCAATCATTTCATTGAGTATTTTTGCATCAATGTTCATGAGGGAAATAGGTCTGTAATTCTCTTTCTTCATTAAATCTTTGTGTGGTTTGAATGTAAGGGTGACCCGTGGCCTCATAAAATGAATTGAGTAGAGTTTTTTTCTGTTTCTGTTTTGTGAAATAACTTGAGGAGTATTGGCATTAGCTCCTTTTTGAAAGTCTGCTAAATTTCTACACTAAAATGGACTGTTTTGGGTTAGGAGACTTTTAATGATTGCTTTTATTTCTTGTTTGTTACAGGTCTATTTACATTGTTTATCTGATCTTGGCTTAACTTTGCTAAGTAGTATCTATCAAGAAAACTGTCCATTTCTTTTAGATTTTTTTAATTTTGTGGAGTACAGATTTTTAAAATATGACCTATGGTTTCTTTGGATTTCCTCCCTGTATTTTCATTTTTGATTTTTTTAGTTTACATATTCTCTCTCTGTCTTGGGTTTGTTTTACTTGTGGATTTTTCTCAAAGAACCAACTTTTGTTTAACTGATTCTTTGTATTATTCTCTTTGTTTCTATTTTATTGATTTCAGTACCCATTTTATTTCCTGCCATCTACTCCTCTTGGGTATGCTTGGTTTTGTTCTAGAGCATCCAGGTATGCTGAAATTGCTTCAGTTTTATGTAGACACTTGATTCTATGAACTTTGCTCTTAGCAGTGCTTTCATTGTGACCCATAAGTTTGGGTATGTTGTGCATTAATTTTCATTGGATTCTTGGAGGTCTTTAATTTCTTTCTTTATTTCTTCCTTGACCCAGTAGACATTCAGTGGAGAGTTGTTCGGTTTCCATGAGTTTTTTTGGCTTTCTGTTGTTTCTATTTTTTTTGAAATTCATCTCTAATCCCTGGTGGTCTGATCGGATACAGGGGGCTATTTCAGTTTTCTTGTATTTGTTGAGACTTGCTTTGTGACATATGTGTGGTTAATTTTGGAGAAGGTTCCATGAGGTGCTGAGAAGTAGGTATTTTCTTTTGTGTTTGGGTGAAATGTTCTGTTAGATATCAGTTAGGATTATTTGGTATTTTTACTATTTTTCTGTTTAGTTTTGTCTGGATGATGTGTCTATTGGTGGGAGTGGGGCATTGAAATCTCCCATTACTTATGTATCTGTGTGTGAATTAATCTTAATGTTTGTTTTACAAATCTAGGTGCCTTTATGTTTATGTCGTAGATGTTAAGAATTGCAATGTCCTTTTTGTGGATTTTTCCTTTGCTGAGTATGAAGTATCCTTCCCCATCTTTTTTGATTAATTTTGATTTGAAGTCTATTTTGTTAGGTATTAGAATGTCTACATCAGCTTGTTTCTTATGTCCATTTGCTTGGAAAATCTTTTTCCAATTCTTTACTTTGAGGTAATGTTTATTTTTGATGTTGAGGCATGTTTCTTGTATGCATCAAAAGGATGGATCCTGTTTTTGCATCCAGCCTATTAGTCTGTGTTACTTTATTGCAGAATTGGGCCCATTGATATTGAGAGGTATTAATGACCAATGATTGTTAATTACTGTCATTTCATTGTTGTTTTTGAAGGTAGTGTTTTGTTCATGAGTGTGTGTGCACATGCTTCCCTTCTTATTGTATTGCTGGACTGAAATTATTTCCTTTGTTTTTATGGGTGTTGTTAACCTCATTGGGTTTGAGTTTTCTTTCTAGTATCTTCTGTATGACTGGGATTGTGGATAGATATTGTTTGAATTTGACTTTATCATGTGATATCTTAATTTTTTCCACCTATGGTGTTTGAAAGTTTTGCTGGGTATAGTATTGTGGGTTGGCATCTGTGGTCTGTTAGAGTGTGCAGGAAATTTGTCAAGGTCCTTCTAGCTTTTAGAGTCTTCATTGAGAAGTTAGATATAATTCTAATAGGTCTGCCTTTATATGTTACTTGCTCTTTTCCCCTTGCCCCTTTTAATGTTCTTTCTTTGCTTTGTATGTTTAATTAACTATTTTGATTATTATGTGGTAAGAGGACTTTCTTTTCTGGTCTAATCTATTTGGTTTTCTCTATGCTTCTTGCTTCTGTAGGCATCTCCTTGTTTAGGTAAGAGAAATATTCTCCTCTGATTTGTTGAAAATATTTTCTGGTTCTTTAATCTGGGATTCTTCTTTTGTCCCTATTATTCTTAGGTTTGGTCTTTCCACAGATTTTCTGGATGTTTTGTGTCAAGAGTGTTTTAGATTTGACATTTTCCTTGACTGATTACCTATTTTTTTGTCATATCTTCAACCCCTGAGATTCTTTCTTCCATCCCTTGTATTCTGTTGGTGATGCTTGCATCTGTAGTTATTGTTCACTTACCTAGATTTTCCGTTTCCAGAATTCCCTCAGTTTGTGTTTTCTTGATTTCTTCTATTTACATTTTTAGTTCTTGAAAAGTTGTATTTGTTCCTTTCAACTGTTTGTTTTTTTCTGACTTTTAAAAAAAGATTTATTAATTTCCTCCAGTTTTTTTATTTGTCTTTTACTCACTTACTTTAAGGAATTTATTAATTTCTTATTTAAAGACAACTATCATCTTTGTCAGTTTGGTTTTTTTACAATGTAATTTTTTTATTAAATTTCTTTTTTATTACTTTATAAATAATACCAATCAAAATTTCCACTTCCTCCCCTCATCCCACTTCCCTTCCACCCACCCACACCCCTCCAATCCTAAGAGAGGGCAAGGTACCTTGCCCTGTGGGAAGCCCAAGGCCCTCCCCCCTCCATCCAGGCTTAGGAAGCTGTGCATCCATATAGACTAGGATCCCAAAAAGCCAGTACATGCAGTAGAGATAAATCCCAGTGCCATTATCATTGGCTTCTCAGTCAGCCCCCATTGTCAGCCACATTCAGAGGGTCCAGTTTGATCCCATGCTTGTTCAGTTCCAGTCCAGCAGGTGTTGGAGAGCTCCCATTAGGTCAGGCACACTGTCTCAGTGAGTGAACCAACCCCTTGTGGTCCTAACTTCCTTGCTCATATTCTCCCTCCTTCCGCTCTTCAACTGGACCTTGGGAGCTCAGTCCAGTGCTCCAATGTGGGTCTCTGTCTCTATCTCCATCTGTCACCAGATGAAGGTTCTATGGTGATATTCAAGATAGTCATCAGTCTGACTACAGGACAAGGCCAGTTCAGGCACCCTCTCCTCCACTGGCCAGGATCCTAGCTGGGGTCATCCCTGTGGGCTCCTGGGAACCCCTTCAGAGCTGAGCCTCTTGCCAACCCCAAAATGGCTCCCTCAATTAAGATATCTCCTTCCCTGCTCCCATATCCGTCCTTCCTCCATCTCAATCATCCCACTTGGGACCTCCTGAAACTGAGAAGCTTCAGTAAAGCAAAGGACACTGTCATTAAGACAAAAGGGCAACCTACTGAATGGGAGAAGATCTTCACCAACCCCACATCAGACAAAGGTCTGACCTCCAAAATATATAAAGAACTCAAGAAACTAGACATTAAAATTCTAAATAACCCAATTAAAAAATGGGGTACTGAACTGAACAGAGAATTCTCAACAGAAGAATTTCAAATGGCCAAAAGATACTTAAGGACATGTTCAACTTCCTTAGATATCAGGGAAATGCAAATCAAAACAACTTTGAGATACCATCTTACACCTGTCAGAATGGCTAAAATCAAAAACACCAGTGAGAGCTTATGCTGGAGAGGATGTGGAGTAAGGGGAACTCCCATACATTGCTGGTGGGAATGCAAACTTGTGCAACCACTTTGGAAATCAGTGTGGTGGTTTCTCAGAAAATTTGGAGTCAACCTACCTCAGGATCCAGCAATGCCACTCTTGGGAATATACCCAAAAGATGCCCAATCATCCTACAAAAGCATTTGTTCAACTATGTTTATAGCAGCATTATTTGTAATCGCCAGAACCTGGAAACAACCTAGGTGCCCCTCAATGGAAGAATGGATAAAGAAAGTGTGGCACATCTACACATTAGAGTACTACTCAGTGGTAAAAAAACAAAACAAAACAAAAACAAACAAGCAAACAAAAAACAATGACATCTTAAATTTTGCATGCAAATGGATGGAAGTAGAAAACACTATCTGATCTGAGTGAGATAACCCAGATCCAAATATATGAATATGGTATGTACTAACTCATTAGTGGATTCTAACCATAAACAAAAGACATTGAGCCTGTAGTTTGTGATCCTGGAGAAAGAAGCTAAGTAATAAGGTGAACCCAAAGAAAAACATATATAGATCCTCCTGGAAATTGGAAGCAGACAAGATCATCAGGCAAAAGTTGGGAGTATGGGGGTAGAGAGGATAGGGGTAAGGGGAGAGGGGGAAAGACAGGGGAGAAGGGGAGGTTTGGTCAGTTTGGTTTTAAGTCGTTTTTCTCGTGCTTCAGAAGTGTTGGCTTTTTCTGGTTTGTTGCAGGGTAGCTGGGTTCTGGTAGGGACGTCCTGTGCTGGCAGTTGTTGTGTTTAAACTGATGCCTAGGAATCTATCTAGATTATTGGTGCAGGTGCTGATTTCTGAGTTTGTCCTTGCTGGATGTGTGTTTTGTGCCTGGGTTTCTGTTTCATTTTTGGTTTTCTGATCTTTGTGGCCTGAACTTCTGGTGGCTAGCATGGCTTTGGTTAAGCACGGGATCTCCACCTGAGTTAGAGGCTGCGATATTGTGATGAGGAGGACAGGGGGAATCGGGGATAGTGTGGGGAGGTACTGAGAGAATGGAGGAGATCTGTGGATTTGGCTTCCTGTCTGTAGTTCTGGCAGCTATTGTGGCCTCTTTCCCTACGTGTTCTTCTGGCTCGTGTCGTCTGTTCTTCTGGTTGGTGTAGCCTCCACCTGTTTTTCTAACTTGAGTGGCCAGCACCTAAGCAATGGACAGACACTAAAGTTGGAGGCAGGGGCACAGTAATGGGATTTGTGCAGTGATGCCGGAAGTTGGTGGCAATAGATTTTGCCTTTGGGAACTGAACTGAGGATGTTGGCAAGTTCAGAGGGTAGGCATGTACTCTATCTGTTCTGGCTGGCATGGTTTGCACCTGAGCAGTCATCCTCCACAGATTCTTAAATAATATGTTTCGTCAAGTATTTAAATGATTGTCTAATACAGTGTATCTCAGCCTGTGGGTTGCATTTCCATTGGGTTGCATTTCCTGGAGAAAGAAGCTAAGTAATAAGGTGAACCCAAAGAAAAACATATATAGATCCTCCTAGAAATTGGAAGCAGACAAGATCATCAGGCAAAAGTTGGGAGTATGGGGTCAAATGACCTTACATAGTGTTCACCTAAAAACACAGATATTTACGTTATGATACATAACAGTAGCAAAATTACAGTTATGAAGTTGCAATGATTATAATTTTGTTATTGGGGGAATCACCACAACATGAGGAACTAACTGTATTAATGGGTTGCAGCATTAGGAAGGTTGAAAACTATGGTCTGTAGATAATTCTTCTTTGGTATTTAGTGATATTAAAACCTGCATACTCTGATTTTGTATGATGTATGATATTTGCTGCCTGTCTAGAAACTATATGCTTCTAGGCAAGTGTTGTCTTCTGAGTGTGGTGAGCTAACTTACAACAAATATTAAAGCATTTTCAGCTAATTTTATTCATTTGTTTTTAACTAACAAATCCAATAAAGAAGATTGAAGTGTTTAAAGTAAGTTGTCAGACTTTTCTCTGTCAAAGATTCTGTTGAAATGGTTGCTTTTCTAGTTCATAGCCTCTAGTTATGTAGAAGAATCTGTTTTTGTATGTAATCACCTACAAAGTTTTAGGGAGAGAACAAGAAGACCAGCATAAGAGGTCTGGTGTTCATTCAGCTATATTTGTCATTTCAAACTAGAATATTTGTTTTGGGGAAGTTTTAAAAATTATTGTAATGTTTACATCAGTTAAATTATTTTAAAATGTACATTTGTATTTGTAATTCCTACCCAGCTCTAAAATCCCTCCAGTGTACCTTTTGGTACAAATTATTAGCCTTACATGTACAATCAAAATAAGTAGTACCAGAAATTGTTGGGTATTTAATATTATTTTTATGATAAAGTATTTGTCTATCATTATTAGAGGGGGAATTAGAAAGTATCTGATATGTGTCTGTTGCGTGTTCTCAGGTTTAGATCATTGGGTTTTCTCTTGTTGGCTTTTGGTTGCTTTTATTTTGCATTTATTTTTGCATAGGATTCTGAGTGATTGTGATTTGTGTCCTTTAAACTTTGAATAACAACACATTTAAATGCTAGCAATTAGATATCAGATTATATATAATTGTTTTAAGTGTATGAGTATTTTCCCAGCATGTGTGTAAGTGCACTTCATGTGCTGTGTACCGAGGACTGGAAGAGCTCACCAGACCCCGCAACTGGAAACGATGAGCTGCCATGGGAGTGCTGGGAATGGAACTCAGCCCTCTGTAAGAGTGGCAAGTGCTCTTAACCACTGAGCCATCTCTCCAGCTTCCTATAACTAATTCTTTTAGTATTTCCTTAACTGAAAATTATGTTTGACCAATAAATGTAAAAAATTTATCAGACAGAGCTTATCAAAATTGGAAAATATTTAATATGGGAAAACATGTAAGTAATTGAGTAATAGAGAAGCACGATTCATATTTATGTTGAGTGTAGTTTATTTAAAAGGGTTTAATAATTCTTTAATTTTTCATGGAAATAATATACTTATGAAAGTATCCAAAGAAGTCAGACAAGTTGAGATTCAAGAACAGTGTGCCCAGTTTTCCGTGCTTCTGACTAGACTGGAGGTGCAGATTCTTGTTGTAGGGGAAAGTCACTGGCTTGCAGTGGGTTTGAGTTCATGAGCTTATTTTGTATTTCATGTAGAGGTGTGACTCCATAGAGGAAAACACTGTCTCCTATTCCTCTTCGCAGCCAAGTCAGAGCCAGTATTGCCAATATTAAGATATCTGTCAGAATGATGTCTTAGTATTGGTAAATTTAATTATAACAAAGAGCCAGAACTTACCACATTTTATCTTGTTTCTAACCCTAATTTTCCTTCATAAAGTAAGGAAGATGGTGATAGAATACATACTTCTTAGTGACTTATAAAATATTTTAAATAAATTCATAAATGTGTTTAACTTTAAACAACCGACTGTTTAAAATGAGTGGTAGACTTTCCTTTTTGTGGGTTATGTGTATCTTAACTACAGATAAAAAATTTGAGACGTTTTCCTCTACATTATTTGTTCTAAATTTATATTAACCTTACAGATAATTAATTTTTAAAATTCTATTTCGAATGTAGGCTAAAAATCTCATAGAGAGATTTTTTAATCAGCAAGTAGAAGTCCTGGGCAAACGTGTGGAGCCACTGCCTGAAATATACTACATTGAAGGAACCCTTCAAATGGTGTGGGTTAACCGCTGCTATCCTGGTTATGGGATAAATGTCCTGAAACATCCAATGTGCCCTGAGTGCTGTGGTATGTAATAAGCTCTATTTCAGGTTTAATGTGGATAAAAATTCACTTACTTTGATTATGTTTAACTGAATGTTTATCTTCTTTTAAAACTGTCATTTAAATTTTGATTTATTTTAAATTATATATTTGAAGAAACTCCATTCTAAATATGTGCAAAGAAAAAAACTGCCTTAATTTTTAAAATAATATATTTTATTCTATTTTTGAGAATTCATTGCAATATATCTTTAATACCACTTATTTCCCTTTATTTTCCTTTGTATGCTGTGAATACCATTGGTTAATAAAGAAACTGTCTTAGGCCTGTGATAGGGTAGAGTAGAGCTAGGTGGGGAAATCTAAATTGAATGCTGGGAGAAGGAAGGCGGAGTTTGTGAGAAACCATGTAGCCCCATCAGAGACAGATGCTGGAACTTTACACGGTAAACCACAGCCTCGTGGTGATACACAGATTAATGGAGATGGGTTAATTTGTGATATGAGCTAGCCAGAAATATGCTTAAGTATTGCAAATAATATGGTTTCTGTGTGATTATTTTGGGGCTGAGCAGCCGGGAACAAACAAACAGCAGTGTCTTACAACACTTTCCCACAGATACCATCCCTTTATTCTACTCTTCCACCTTTTGTGCAAAATTTTAAAATTTTAAAAAAGAAAAAGAAACTGTCTTGCAACAGACATCCTGGTCACCTGGCTCTTCCAGCCTTTCTGCCACCTCTTCCATACTGTTGCCTAGGTCTAAAGTGTAGAGGTTGTTCTGTAAATATATCAAGTGGGCATGGTCACCTCAAGATTAGTAGTTGGGTGCTATAGCAGTTGTAATTATGAGCAATTTCTGTAATTGTATCTATCAGCTGTAAAGAGAGGCTGCTTTTAAGAGGGGTGAGAGCAACCTTCTGTGGACATGAAGGTGTGTGTTTAGAGTGCAGTTAGAAACTATCCTGGTTTAGCAAAGTGGCATCAGTATGTTCTCCTCCATGACCTGTGCCTGAAGGGTGTCTTCAGTATTAGTGCGCTAACTTCTTTTTCCAGAGGATACCTAGGGCATAGCCTATAATATTTTGGGGATCTGTTGGGTTCTCCTGATCAATAATTTGAAAGGAGGTTTACCATGCCTGCCACTGGGGGTTATGTTAGCCTATGCTTTCAGGGGGAGCATTGCCACCCCAAGCGATGCGACTTCAGTTAAAGCATATATCTCTATATATGCACATAAACTTAATATTATATATAATTTGAAGTAAACATGAAACAATTCTTTATGGCATTATCAACTGTCCTTGGTGTTATTTGTCTCTCCTCTCACTCCCTCTGCCCTCCCTGCTGCTCCCCAAGCTAGTCTCCATGACCTATTTCTCATTTCCTCCTTCACAGCAACTGTGTCCTACTTGTGCCTCCCACCATAGATCCCTCTTTACTTTTCTGTCATTTGCGGTTGCTCTAGGTTATATACTCAGATCTAAAGAGTCAGAGCTGGTCTCCACAGATAACACATGTAGTGTGTGTCACTCTGGGTCTGGGTTGCCTCATTCAGTATAATATTTTCCAGTTCCATCCATTCACCTGCAAATTTTGTTATTTCATTTTTTCTTTACATCTGGGTAGAATTTCATTGTGTGTAATACTGCATTTTCTTTCCTCATCCTTCAGTTGGAGAACGCTTAGGTTGTTTCCATTTCCTAGGTATTGTGAATAGAACAGCAGTGAACATGACTGAGCAGGTGTCCATGTGTTGTGATGTGGTGCTCTTTAGGCATATGCTGAGGAGTGATCATGTGGTAGCTTTATTTTTAGCTATTGGAGAATTTTCCACACTTATTTCTATAGTAACTTTACCAGTTTGCAATACCACCAATACTTAAATCCATGTTGATATTTGTTGTCAGTCGTTTTCTTGATCTTACCTATTCTGACTGGGGTAAGATGATTTATTAGGGTTCTCTAGAGGGATGGAACTTATAAAGTTGTATATTTGTACTTACAAATATATACACACATACATTTACATATGTATGTGTGTGTTGATTTATGCAAATGATATATCAAAACAACTTACTGGCTGTGGTCCAGATATTCTAACAATGGCTGTCTATCAATGGAAGGTCCAAGAATCCAGTCGTTGTTCAGTTCATTAGACCGGATGTCTCAGTTGCTCTTCAGTATACATCAGAATCCAGTGAAGGAACAGACTTGCCAGTAAGAGCAAGAGCAAGTAGGCAAAGAGTGAACACTTCCTTTTTCCATGTCAATTATATAGGCTACCGTCCGAAGGTGTGACGCAGATTAAAGGTGAATTTTTCCACATCAGAAGATCTGGATTAAATGTTTGTCTTCCCACTTCAAATGATTTAATAAAAAAAATGCCATTTTGGTATTAGTTACTTCCAGATATAGACAAGTTGACAGCCAAGAATATTGCAATTGAATTCTCAAAGTTGTTTTTATTTTTATATCCCTAATTGCTAAGGATGCTGAACATCTTTTGAGATATTAGCCATTTTTATCTCTTCTTTTGAATCTTCTCTGTTCAGAGATATAGTCCACTATTTTTTTTTTAATTTTTTTGAGACAGAGGTTCTCGGTGTAATAGCCCTAGCTGTCCTGGAATTATCTCTATAGACCAGGTGGGTCTCAAACTCACACAGCTCTGCCTGCCTCCCCCCACCCAAGTGCTGGGATTACAGGTGTGTACCACTCCTGCTCAGCAAAGTAGTCCACTTTTTAATTGTTGGAATGCTTGTTGTCTTGTGTGTGTGTGTGTGTGTGTGTGTTCTGAGCTTCTATCATCTGTTAGATGTATAGCTGGAAAAGATTCTCACTCTGGGAGCTTCCTCTTCACTCAGCTGATTATTTGTTATGCACCGGTTTTAGCTTTATGTTCATGTTTGTGTTTTAGGTTTATGAAGCCCCATCTGTCAGCCTTAATTCTTGGGAAAATAGGGTCCTTTTGTGAAAGTACTTTTCTACTGCAGTGTCTTATAAGATGCTGTTTGTTTCCTTGTTTCTGCATTTCAGGTTTTATACTGAAGTCTTTGTTCATTTGTGGGTTTTTTTTTGTACAAAGTGATAGCTATGGGTCTGATTTAGTTCTTCTACATGTGGACATCCAGTTTTCTCAGCACCATTTGCTCAAGATGAGGTCTTTTTCCCAGAATGTAGTTGTGTCAAATATCAGATGATTGTAACCACATGAACCCATATTTGGGTCTTCTGTTTTCTTCCACTGATATAAATGTCTTTTGTTCTGTTTTGTTTTTGCATTTGAATTATGCCATTTTATTATGATAGCTATGTAGAACCATTCTTGCATCTCAGCCAACTTGATTAGGGTGTATAATCTTTTTCAAATATGTTCCTTATTTGGTTTGCAAGTATTTTTATTGAGGGCTTTGAATCTATGTTCATCCACAGATGTACTAATTTTACGTTTGTTAGTTTGTTTTTCCTAGAAGAGTTATACTAGTTTCATGGATGAGTTTGGGGGAGTGCCTTCTGTTTCCATTTCTTTGAGTAATTTAAAAAGTATTGGTTGTTGATCTTCTTTGAAAATTTGGTTGCTTTCTGATGTATATCCATCTGGGCCTTGGCCTATTTTCATGAGAAAGCTTTTTATTACTATTTAGATCTCCTTATTTGTTAATGGGTCTGTTTAAATTGTTAATCTTCTCTCATATTTGGTGGTTTGAATGAATTTAAAAGCCTGTCCATTTATTTTATAAGGTCCACTTTAATGGATTATAGATAGGGTATTAAGGTATTTCCTCAAAATATTTTGGGTTTTTTAATGTTAGTTATAATGTTTCCTTTTTTATCTCTCTATTAATTTGAATTCTGTCTTTCCTTTGGTTAGTTAGGGAAATAATCTGTTGAACTTGTTTATTTTCCCATATAACTGGTTCTTAGATTTGTACTTGATCCCTTGTACTTTTTTATGTTAATTTTGTAATTTTTGATTTGAATTTTATTATATCTTACCTTCTAATGGATTTTTGCTTGATTTGTTCTTGTTTTTATAAGTTTCTGAGTTGCATCATAAAGGCCTTTACTTATGCTCCTCCTGGTTTTGTGCTGTGGATGCTTAGAGATAAATTTCCCTAAGACTTTTTAAAATGTGTTCCAGTGGTTCTTTTATGTTGTATCTTCATTTACGTTTAGTTCTAATAATTTCTTTTTTCTTCACTGATTTCCTCTTTGACCCATTCATTATTCATCAATATGTTGTTTAATTGTCATGGATTTGTATTTTTACTAGAGATGCATTTACTGTTAATTATAAGTTTTATTGCCTTATAGTCAGACAAAATACATGATTTATTTCAATTATTCAAATTTGTGTAGATTTGTTTTGTGCCCAGTATATAGTCTATTTTAGAGAAGCTCCCATGGGCTGCCAGGTAAATTGCATATTCATTGATGTTAGGGTAGAATATACTATAGACATCTTTTTGGTCCATTTGGTGTATGATGTCATTTAATTCTGATGTTTCTCTGTTTGTTTTTTGCCCAGATAATGTTTGTTGGAAAAAGTGAGGTATTGAAAATTACCCACTATCATTGAGGTAGAATTAATCTGTGTTTTAAAGTCCAGTAATATGCATTTTATGAAACTGAGAACCCAATGTTTGGTGCATATATGTTTAGGATTGTGATGTCCTCTAGGCTAATTATTTCATTGATTAGAAGGAAGTGTTGTTAATCCTACCGATCGAGAATAAGACCCACTAACACAGTTTAAAGCCAAATTTGAAGCAAACTTTAATTAAATACTGGCCAGGTGGATGGGCTCTGGCTAGGTTCATACTCAGGTGCCTAGGAAATGACCCAGAATCAAGTATGGCAGGGGCTTAAGAAGGAAAACCCATAATTCATTGCATTTCCCATCAGGTTTAATCAGGGCAAGGATGTATGCTCACATACTTCCTGCCTACATACCTACCACCCTCATGTGGTTAAGCATATCTGGTGCAGCTTAGTCAAACAAACTTGTTTGGGAGAATGAAAACATGTGACTTGTTCTCACATAAACAATAACCTACAACATTTCAGGAACTACCTGTCCTTGACAAGAGGCTTGCAGATGGATAGGAGGTATTTTGTTTCACAGATGTCTAAGGTATAGTAATTAAAACTTAAAATGTAACTTTGGCTCTTACAGTGTCCTTCTGTATTTCTTATTATTTGTTTTAGTTAGAAATCAATTTTGTCTGGTATTAGGAATGGATACCTGCTTGCTTTCTGAACTCATTTTCTTTGAATACTTTTTTCCATTCTTTTACTTTTAAGTGGCTTCTATCTTTGAAGGTGGGATGAATTTCTTGTAGAAAACAGACAGATGGATTTTGTTTCTTAATCCTTTACCTAACCTTTGTCTTTTGAATGGTGAGTTGGGGCCAGTGATACTTAGTTATCATTGAAAGGTGTGTGCCAGTGTAGTCATTTTGTTGTTGTTACCTGCTTATATTCTTAATCTTGTTTTTCTGTAATTATAACTTCATTTGTTTTCTTTCTACAGTTCTTTGGCTATACATAGCATCAGTCTGAAGATTCCTTCCATTGTTTTTTTTTTGTAGAGCTAATTTGGTTGCCATACATTTTTTTTAAACTCGTTTCTGTTTCTAGCAAGAAGTATAATTTTATTTTCTCTGTACATGTGTAAAACAATTAGGACAAACATTTTAACCAAAAATGAAGAAAAACCTCCCGTGATAAAGGAGATGGGGACGTAGATGATGAGAGGGGATAGTACTTTAACCCCATTGAGCTGTAGCAATTCTGATTGTTCCAAGAAATGAAGATACTGAGAGGATGTAAGAGGGAGACAAAAAATTGGCAATTTACTTAGAAAATGGGCCTGGAAGACCACATGGCTGAACTGGGGATTGTAGGGTGGGTTTGAGTAGAGGGAGGGGTTCACCACTGGTATCCATAGGGAGGGAGTTTCCCAGGGCCATGTGAAGGCATGGGACCCAGGTGATTCATTATTGCCTTAGTGAGGGTTTCTATGCTGTGAGGAGACACCATGACCATGGCAACTCTTATAAAGGAAAATATTTAATTGGGTGGCTTACAGTCTCAGAGGTTTAGTCCATTATCATCATGGTGAGAAGTGGTGGTGTGCAGGCAGACATGCTGCTGTAGGAGCTGGGAGTGGAGAAGGAGCTATATCTTAAGTTGCAGGCAACAGGAAGTTGAACATAGAAGACCTCAAAACCTGCACCCACAGTGACACACCTCTTCCAGTAAGGCCATATCTACTTAAATAAAGCTACATCTCTTAATAGTGACCCTCCTTGTGAGGTTATGGGGGCTAGTTACATTGAAACTACCACATGAGAGATCCAGAAGGTGACCCTCAGGGCCAGGGACTGTGTCCATGGGATGAGGGTCAGGATGAATCATTGCAAGAGGTAGCTGGGGTGGTGGTTGTCCCCCAGAGACCCAGCATGGGGATGTCTTAGGCCATAAGAGACCTGGTTGGCCTTGCATCTGGGAAGTGGGGGCATCCCACCTGGTGAGAATGAATGAGGATGTGACTGTCCATGTCTAGGATGTCCTGGAGTCCCTGCTTTTGGGGAGGCATGTCCTCTAGTTCCAGGTGGCATAGGTGGGAGGGAGTGCCATGGCTGGGGATATCCTAGAGGGAGGGCTCCAGGAGTTGTCACTGGAGGTGGGAAGGAGCCATGCCTGGTGGAGGAAGTCCAGAGTCCAGGCATGAAACCAGAGGATTGGGAGCACAGGGTGGAGTGGGTGTATCTGCAAACAGCTGATTACAGGTGGATAGCCTGGGACAGTGGGTTCTGGGCTGTCAGAAGTTGTCCAGTTACTGAGCCATGGTGCTCGCCCTTAGAGTCCATCTTAAAGGCATAAGACATAGTGAAAGTTTGACTTCTTCTTTTCCAATTTGTATACCCCTGATCTTCTTTTGTTGTCTTATTGCTCTATCTAGAACTTCATACTATATTGAATAGATATGGAGATAGTGGACTGCCTTGTCTTGTATCTGATTTTAGTGGGATCACTTTGAGTTTCTCTTCATTTAGTTTGATGTTGGCAGTTGGCTTGCTGTATATTATCTTTATTATGTTTAGGTATGTTCCTTTTATCCCTGCTCTATCTAAGACCTTTATCATGAAGGGGTGTTGTATTTTGTCTAAGGCTTTTTCAGTATCTAATGAGATGATTATGTGATTTGTTCTTTCGGTTTTTTATATGGTGGATTACATCATCAGAATTTTGTACATTGAACCATCCCTGCATCTCTGGGATGAAGCCTACTTAATCAATGTAGATATTATTTTGATATGTTCTTATATTCAGTTTGCCAGTATTTTATTGAGTATTTTTACATTAATGTTCATGAGTAAGATTGGTCTGTAATTTTCTTTCTTAGTAGTGTCTTTGTGTGGTTTGGGTATTAGGGTCATTACAACCTCATAAAAAGGGTTTGGCAGTGTTTCCTTCTGTTTCTATTGTGTGTAACAACTTGAGGATTATTGGTATTAGCTCTTCTTTGAAATTTTGGTAGAATTCTGCACTGAAACCAT
Source organism: Ondatra zibethicus (assembly GCA_004026605.1). Taxonomy (NCBI): domain Eukaryota; kingdom Metazoa; phylum Chordata; class Mammalia; order Rodentia; family Cricetidae; genus Ondatra; species Ondatra zibethicus. The sequence continues at coordinate 22,790 of PVIU01021354.1, forward strand.
CTGGCCCTGGATTTTTTTTTTTTTTTTGGTTGGGAGACTTTTGATGACTTCTTCTATTTCCTGGGGGGTTATAGGTCTATTTAAATTGTTTATCTGGTCATGATTTGGTATGTGGTGCCATCCAGAAATTTGTCCATTTCTTTTATATTTTCCAATTTTATGGAGTACAGGTTTTTTAAGTATGACCTAATGATTCTCTGGATTTCCTCAGTGTCTGCTGTTGTTTCCACCTTTTCTTTTTTTAAAAGTTTTTTAAAAAATTTATTAGATTTTTTTAAAAAAAATACCAATCCAAATTCCCACTCCCTCCTCTCTTCCCATTTCTTCCACACACCCTCCCACCCCACCCCCATCTAATCCTCAGAGAGGGTAAGGCACATTGCACTGAGGAAGGTCCAAGGCCCTCCCTACTATATCTAGGCTGAGCAAGGTATCCATCCAAAGAGAATAGGATTCCAAAAAGCCAGTACATGCAGTAGGGATAAATCCTGGTCCACTGCCCGTGGCCCCTCAGTCTGCCCCAGCCGTGCAACTGTCAACCACATTCAGAGGGACTAGTTCGGTCCTATGCTTGTTCCTTTCCATTCCGGCTGGAGTTGGTGAGCTCCTATTAGCTCAGCTAAACTGTTTCAGTGGGTGAACCCATCATGGTCTTTACCTTTTTGCTCATATTCTCATTCCTTCCATTCTTCAACTGGACTTTGGGAGCTCAGTCCAGTTCTCCAATGTGGGTATCTGCCTCTGTTTCCTTTTCCATCAGTTGCTGGATGAAGGGTCTATGGTGTTATTTAAGATAATCATCAGTCTGACTACAGGGCAAGTCAAGATCAGGCCCCCTCTCCTCTATTGCTTAGGGTCTTAGGCAGGGTCATCCTTGTAGATTCCTGGAAATTTCTCTAGAGCCTGGTTTCTGCTACCCTGTCATGGCTCCCTCAATCAAGATATCTCTTTCTTTGCTCTCATCTTTGCCCTTCCTCCATCTCGACTATCCCATTCCCTCAAGTTCTCCTCAGCTGTCCCCTTCTCCCCTCCTTTTTTCCTTCTTCCCTCCTCTTCTCTTTCCACCCTCCCTTCTCTCCTCACCTCCCTGCTCCCAATCTTGTCTGTTTCCAATTTTCAGGTGGGTCAATATATGTTTTTCTTTGGGTTTACCTTATTACTTAGCTTCTCTACGATCATGAACTATAGGCTCAATGCCCTTTGTTTATAGCTAGTATCCACTTATGAGTGAGTACATACCATATTCATCTTTTTGGGTCTGGGTTACCTCACTCAAAATAGTGTTTTATAATTCCATCTGTTTGCATGCAAAATTCAAAATGTCATTGTTTTTTACCACTGACTAGTACTCTTAGGTGTAAATGTGCCACATTTTCTTTATCCATTTTTCGGTGGAGGAGCATCTAGGTTGTTTCCAGGTTCCCTTTTCATTTTTTATTTTGTTAATTTGTATACTTTCTCTCTGCCTTTTGGTTAGTTTAAATAAGGGTTTGTCTGTCTTGCTGATTTTCTCAAACAACCAACTTCTTGTTTCATTGTATTGTTCTTTTTGTTTCTATTTTGTTTATTTTAACCCTCAGTTTGCTTATTTCCAGTCATCTGCTCCTCCTAGGTGAGTTTGCTTCTTTTTGTTCTAGAACTTTTAGGTGTGCTGTTAAGTTGCTAGTGTGAGATTTCTCCACATTCTTTCTGTCGAGCTATGAACATTCCTCTTAGCACTGCTTTCATAGTGTCCCATAGGTTTGGGTAGTTGTGCTTTCATTTTCATTGAATTCTAGGAAGTCTAATTTCTTCCTTGACCCAGTGATGGTTCTGTTGAGCATTCTTCAATTTCCTTGTGTTTGTAGGCTTTCTGCAATTAGTGTTGTTGTTTAATTCTAACTTTAAGCCAGGGTGATCTGATAAGATTCAGGGGGTTATTCCAAATTTTCTATCTGTTGAGATTTGCTTTGTTACTGAGTATGTGGTCAATTTTTGAGAGGGTTCCGTGAGTAGCTGAGAAGAAGGTATATTCTTTTTATGTTTGTGTGAAATGTTCTATAGATGTCTATTAAATCCATTTGAGTCATAACATTTGTTAGTTCTCTTATTTCTCTGTTAAGTTTCTGTCTGGCAGACCTGTCCAGTGGTGAGAGTGGGATGTTAAAGTCTCCCAGTATTAGTGTGTAGGGCTTAGTGTGTGATTTAAGCTTTAGTAATATTTCTTTTACATATGAGTGTGTCCTTGTATTTGGGGCACAGATGTTCGGAATTGAGATATTCTCTTGATGGATTTTTGCCATAACAATTATGAAATGTCCTTTTTTGTCTCTTTTGGTTGATTTTAGTTTGAAGTCTACTTTGTTAGATATTAGGATAGCTATACCAGCTTCTTTCTTAGGTCCATTTGGTTGGAAATTTTTTCCCAACCCTTTTCTCTTAGGTTATGTCTGTATTTATCTCCTTCCCTTCTCCCTACTTAACACCCTCCCTTTTCCCATTAGCCCAGCCATATAATTTGTAGCCTGTGTTTTCCCCTTCTATTCTTTCCCAACCACACTACCCCAGTAATGGCCCCATATTACTTTCCTGGTGTCTGCAGTTACTCCAGGATATGTACTTAAATCTAAAGATTTGGCTCTAAGAGGCTAACTCACTAAATATGATCTTTTTGAAGTCTATCCATTACCTAAAAATTTCATGATTTCATTTTCTTTGCAGTGGAATAGTATTCTGTAGTATATATATCCCAAATTTTCACTATCCATCCATCTTTTCAAGGATATTTAGGTTATTTCCATTTCTTTGCTGTTATGAATAGAGTATTGATAAACATGGCTGAGCAAGTAGCTGTGCATTAGGATGTAGAGTCCTTTGGACATATGCCGAGAAGTGGTATAGCCATGCCATATGGTACATTTATTTTTTGTTTTTGAGAATTTTCCACGATGATTTTTATAGTGACTGTACAAGTTTGCAGTCCTGCCTACAGTAAATGAGAACTCCCCTTTCTTTGCATCTACTCCATCATTTTTTTGTTAGTGGTTTTGTTGATCTTTGCCATTCTGACTACAGTAAGATAAAATCTCAGAGTTGTTTGAATTTGCATTTTTCTAACTGCTAGGGATGATGAATATTTTTTGAGCTATTTTGTAGCCATGTCTTATTTCTTCCTTTGAAAACTCACTATTCAGATACCAGGCCCATTTTTAAATGTCTCATTGTTGTTGTTGTTGTTATTTATAAATTCTGGGTATTAGTATTCTGTCAGATTTATTGTTACCAAAGATTCTCTCCCATTCTGAGGGCTTCTTCTTTGCCCAAGTGATAGTTTCTTTATCTGTGCAAAAGCTGTAGTTTTATGAAGTCTCACTTGTCAGTTGTTGGTCTTCATGCTTAAGCTAATGGATTCCTATTCGGAAAGTCATTTAACATACCTGTATCATGTAGGGTCTTACCTACGTTTCTTCTCCAGTTTCAGGTTTTACATCTAGTCCTTTGATCCTTTTGAAATTAGTTTTTGTGCAATGTGTAGCTAGGCCGAATTACATTCTTCTGTATATGGATATCCAGTTTTTCTAGCACCGTTTGTTGAAGATGCTTTTTCCCCCTCTTTTCTTTGGCATCTTTGTCAAACATTATGTGGTTGAAGTTATGTAGCTTGTATTTGGTTCTTCAATTTTATCTTTCCTCCTATGAGTTGCTTCTCTCAATTATTTGGTCACATTAGTGATATTTTCTAAAGAAATCTCAATACTATGTCCCCCCACTCCCCACACACAACTTCAACATCTTTTCCCACTAAAACTGTGCAGTGTCCAGCACGCTCCACCATCCTTCATTTTCTGGTTCTAATTTTTGCTTATTCTAATGGATGGGAAGTGATATCTCTCTTAGTTTTAACTTTCTTTTCCCTTAACAATTACTGATGTTCATCATCTTTTATATCCTTGGTGCTGTGCATGCACTTGCTTTCTCCCACTTCTCTCTGTATAGTCTATAGGATGCATGCAAATGCTCACTTTTTCTAAGTCTTACCCATTGCTCTTCTGTAGGCCTTAGATGTTTCTCTTGCATCCTGCAGTGATTTCTTGCATTTGTGGTTTTCAGAAGCCATCCATGACTGGGGGTCAGAGCTACGCTATCACGGAATACAATCAGAACAGCCCTGAGGTTAGGGCCGTGGACTGAGTGGACCGTTTTTCTCATGTATGCAATGACCTCACAGAGTTGTGCTACTGGGCTGAGGGGGACAAGGGTAACTAAAATCAGCATAAAACTTCTCACCATTTTGAAGACAGAATTTTTTTTGATTTTGTGTTAATGAGTTTTTTGTAGATATGTGTCTGATTTCCAAAGCTCTCTTGCACTGTTGTCTTGACCAACTGTCAGTAGCTTTAATATATCCATAAAGAGATGAAGGCCCAGTGCTTTCTGATAGCTCTTTGATTACTTTTTTCTCAGTTTAGCATATTTTGATAAGTGTCTACATTGCCTAGATTACTGATGTGGTTAAGAGGTTTTTACTGATACAACTCCAAGGATATTTACTGATCATTTGGATAATATTTTATAATATACACAAATTTTAAATTTTCCTATACTTTCCTCTCAAGTTATATGATTTTTTACAATTATAATTAATGTATCTGAAGTAGTTTCATACATTTGTTCTTTGACAATTGCTTTTCTGCTTTTAATTAAGTCTTAATTTTACTGTATAAATATAAGATAACTTTCATTTTGTAAACTTTATTTCCTCTTTTATGACCTCCCCTGGGGCTGGAGAGATGACTCAGAGATCAAGAGCACTGTCTGCTCTTCCAGAGGTCCTGAGTTCAGTTTCTGCCAACCACATGGTGGCTCACAACCATCTGTAATGAGATCTCGTGCCCTTTTCTGGCCTGTAGGGATATATACAGGCAGAACACTGTGTATATAATAAACAAACAAATAAATAAATTTTTGACATCCCCATTCAAAGTTTGTAAAAGTTTATTTTCCAAATATCTTTTTTAATGTCAGTACTGGCTAGACACCAAATGCTTCCTTCTGACCTAATTCAATAAATCTAGTTTGTTAATATTATCCTTAAGATTTAAATTATATTTCAAAAAATTTCTTTAACTCCACATAACAGAACAAAATGTTTAAGTATGTCAGTACTAGGAAAGAGTGCTACAGAGAAGGATTCCATGTTATTGTGCATTTTTGATCAAGTTTAAATTCTCAACTTATTGGAAGAGCATTGATTTTATCTTGGACCCAGGTATTTTCATGCCACTCTCAGTTGTTTGTAACAGTCAGTATGAAATAGGTTGCAAACCTTGCATGTAGATTTCTCTTCTGCTTTCATAGTGATTTAAGAAGTTTTAGTATATTTGTTTAACATGTCTATATTAGTTTTTAAAGAAATGTTAATACCTGATTTGAGAGAAAGTGTGTTTTTGATGTAACATTGTACTTCATCATTGGAAGTTTGATATATACTTTAAGTGTCTAAAGATCCTTAGTATTACTAAGTAAAAAAGTTGTAACTTTGTGTAACCAACATTTTCAACTTTAGAAATATCATTCCACCAATAAATTGTTTGGTGTAACTTGAAGAACTCTAGAATATAGTATGGCAAATGCTTCTTCTGAATAGGCAGTTAAAATATTTCTGTATTTTTGGAAAACACATCTCAGACATGAATGACACAAAATAAAATAGTAGAGTATGAGGCAGATTTAGGTACTAACACATAGCATTGCATCATGGTACTGAAAAGTTAGATGGCCCATAATACCATGCTGTAACATAATCTACAATCATTCACCAGTGCTTGTAACATGGAAACAAAGAGTTGGTTAATCAGAGATCTCAGTCCACTTAGTGCATTTGAGGGAATCATGTGACACACTTGCCCCTCTTGAAATGGATACAGTCAATACAGGCAATTATATTTTGTATTTGTTGAGTGCCTGCTCTTTCATATCACACTTCTGGTTTTCATTTTTATATTACTATTATGAGGTTGCCTGTGTCTGTTTTTCTTTTGCTAGCAAGGAAAGAGGAGGTTAGAGACTTAGCTACATCATCAGTGATATTTGAACTTGGTTTCTTTCTGCACTTTTTACCTTCTGCTGTGTAGGGACAACTGCGGCAGTATTTGTGATAACATTGTCTTCAGATTAGGGATGATCAAACTGAGATAATTTCCCCCAAATCACACATTTATCAAGTGATACAAATAGATCTTGAAGTGAGAAGATTAGAAATAAGCTACAGTCCTCCTGCAGCTCTTGGCCCTTTGTACACATAGTTATTATGGACTATCCTGTAAGCAGTTACTTTTATGTATGGTGCTCACTTCTTACGGCTTCTATAAGTTAAATGATCATACAATTAGCCTTTAAACTCAAAAGTATATGATCACTAAAATTATTTTAGGTGATAGTGTTGATCTAAGTCAGATTCACAATGCTACACGTTTTACATATATGAGGAATGTTTGAGTAGTCATATTCAGAGAAGTAGGAACTATGATGATTTCTAGGAGCTGGGAAAAATGCTAGAGAGTTGCTCAGTTGACATAGTCGTGCAGTTTTCCAATATGAAAATGTTCTGGAGATTGGTGTACATACAAATATACTTAATACTACTAAAGGGAGTACTTAAAATGGATAAGGTAGTAAATTCCATCCTACATATTTCACCTCAATTAAAAATAAAGAACATTAGTCACACATGATGGTGTATGCCTATAATCCCAATACTTTGGGAAGATCGAGAGTTCAAGGACAACCTTGACAATATGATTGTCTTACAACAATGACAGCCTGGCTACAGTGGTGCATGCCTTTTATCCCAGCACTTGTGAGGCAGAGGCAGGCAGATCTCTGTGAGTTTGAGCCAGCTTGGTCTACAAAGTGAGTTCCAGGACAGCCAGGGCTGTTATACTCTGTCTTGAAAAGCCAAACCAAACAAACCAAAACACAAACAAACAAAAACCAAAATTAAGATAAGTTGCATGACAACTTATCATGGTGTTAAGTTAACTTATGTGGCACCATAATGTTACTCATTAATTTATGTTTTATTCACAGTGATTTGCAGCCCTGGATCCTACAATCCCCGGGATGGAACTCATTGCCTCCAATGCAACAGCAGCCTGGTGTATGGAGCGAAGGCATGCACATAGGCCACTGCCTTGTGTGACCCAATGATTATTAAATACAAAAGTATATTTTCGAAGTGCTAAAATATAATAAATCACTATTTGCCAAAATTAAATAATCAGAATTTACAAAGCTATGGTGTCCTCATTCAATCCAGTACTGTATGTATCATCTTCCTTGGCTAACACTAGGGCTGCGTTTGACACTAAATGGCTCCTGTGTCACTACGTTTTAAAACTGTTTCAAATGTTCTGGGTGATGGTAATGATTTTTTTCCAGGAATTTAAAAAGTATCCCATTTTATGTTTGCTATGTATAACCTAGATTCATGCCATCATATTCTAAGAGCTTTAATTTAATCTTACAGAATTTTAACTCTTTGAGCTCAGCCTTTGACAGCTTAGAGCCAGTTTCAAAAATATGTCCTGGGTCTCATCATTGCACTTTGTTGCATAAGACCTAGTTCTAGGGAATCTGCAGGTTTTAGTATGTATAGGTCAATGTGTTGTCTTAAACTAACAATTACTCTCAAGCCAGACATGGTAGTACAGGTCTGTAATCTTAGTACTTGGAAGGCAGAGACGGAAAGTCAGGAGCTCAAAGTCCAAGGACAGCTTGGACTGTATGCCATCCTGTCTCAAAAAGTGTCTTACATTACCTCCTTCACATTTTAGAATGGAGCAACCATTGAATTTTCTCAGTAGACTAAAGCAATTTGTCTCCCTTACAGTACTTCCAGGACAAAGAATTAACAATCATCACAAGCTTCATTTGCTGCATCATTAAAATGAGTACTGTGTGCCAGAAGTCACTGCTGCTACCACTAATACCTTATTTTATATTGGGGTACACATTTTGAGTATGAGGAGTTGCCAATTTGTAATGACTTAAAATAGAGGAAAATTCACACCTAACTTTGGAGTCCTTTTCTGAAGTCCCTAGTGATCATCTGGTTCGTGTTTCCTGTGTCTTCTCTGTGAGGCATTGCCTGCTTTGCTTTTGCCATTTCCCTGTTGTAAAACATGAGCAACTCAAGGATGGACAGAGTAAACAGTTGGATCTCAGTATCTTTGACTGATACATTGGCTAATAAGGAGCTACACTGTTGGCTTGTAGAGACCAAGCTAGCTAGAAAATACCCTATCTTATCCTCCTGTGGACAAGCACAGCCTCAGAATTCTCACACGAATCCTGGAAGGTGAATGACCTGTGGTTGTTCGTGGTTAGCCCTGATGGTAGTTATATTTGGGTTTTCATCATCACAAAACGATTGCTTCTTTATAGCTCATAGAAATTTTTTTTAAGCATTAAGGTGGATTTCATTTGGTTTTTTTTTTCATTCAAAAAAATAAATAAATAAAATTTTTACATTTCTTCCCCTTCTCCCGGTCCCCTCCCGCTACCCCCCCACCCCTCCTCCCTCCCCCTTCTTCCTTGAAAGAGGGCATGGTGCCCTGCCCTGTTGGAAGTCCAAGGCCCACCCCCCTCCCTCTCGGCCTAGGAAGGAGTGCATTCAAAAAGACTCGGTTCCCAAAAAGATAATACATGCAGAAGAGATAGGTCCTGGTGTCATTGTTGATGGGTTCTTTTGCCGCCACATTCAGAGAGTCTGGTTTGATCATATGCTCATTCAGTACCAGTCCAGCTGGATTGGTGCGCTCCCATTAGTTCAGGCACACTGTCTCAGTAGGTGGACCAGCCCTTCACGGTCCTAACTTCCTTACTCATCTTCTCCCACCTTCTGCTCTTCAACTGCACCTTGGGGGCTCAATCCATTGCTCTGATGTGAATGTGGGACTCTGTCTCTATCTCCATCCATCGGATGAAATTTCTATAATGGTGATCAAGATAATCA